>JAQGAT010001474.1:0-13871 GCA_034687845.1 Pantelozetes paolii
CTAAAAATTGGGAGATAGAGAGAGAGAGAGAGAGAGAGAGAGAGAGAATCGATGAGTATTACAAATGTAGTCGTATTTCAGGTGAAAATGACATTCAAATTAAAGTTTTGTGGATTTAAATGAGTGTTTGGCAGCTGTTTATGCCTTTATATACATCTGAAGAGCAGCTGTTCTGCAATACTCATAACCAAACAAAATGTATTAACATTATGGACACTACTGGACATTGTGTGAGCACTCGTCAGACAATATACGGACAATATATGGACATAAATGGACAATGGTCAGTTTTGGTTATAATATTGAACATTGAAACCAATTTAGTTGAAAAGTGAATGAATTAATAGCTATATCGACCCCTTTTAACCCCTTTAACGGTGACCCTAACATCCATAACATCCCTAACATTGAGTATAAATCACTAACAAGTTTATTGAAATATAAATTGCGGACAACTTGCTGTGCCTGTGCAGAGAGCACAGGGATCATATCCACACTTTATAACATAGTGTGTGACACTTGCACTACACATACGACAAAACATTTTCACATTTTGTTCACAATTATTAAACAGATTTATTGTCAAACGTATTGAACATTCAATTGGATATAAAAGTAATAAATTTTGATAAAAATCCAAACAATGAATGACTTTTTGCTGACCTTTTGACCAGAAAAACGATTTCAGAAGTTATATTGATATGACTTATAAATAATGGCTTCACTTTCATATAGTATTCATACATTGAGTGCAGGCATTGTGATACCAGTGCTACTCATCTCATACTTTGATATAACGATTCTTTCATTTTTCCATTTAATGTATATTTTATTTTATACTTTGCTCTGAAAAATATGTTAACCATTCATATCATAGGAGATAAGAGTTTAGCAAAAATTGTATTTCATTTTGTGTTTTGCAGTAAAAGCTAAAGAAATATGAAGTCATGAACTCATGTTATACTCAGTTGTGCTCAGAGTATATACACTAATATTTAATACAATATAAGCCATCCGTTTATATAGTTTATAGAGCGCACGGTTAGATCATATCATAAAGACTATAAGCATTACATTATTTACTGTCGTTTTGAAATATTAATGCATCGGAAAGGCTATGGAAGCGGCAAATGATGAATGTCTATATCGTATTGCTTTCAAGTTCGGTGCCATATATGCCATATACCAGTGCATATACCGGTGCATAATTGATTGCAATATACAATATATATGCCAATTGATATGCTTGGGATGCAGTATATCTCACTCACATCACTCCAGCTACCAGTGCTTAACATTGCAGTTAATATAAAGCTAAACAAATATACAATATTATAGCGTTTCATAAAAATCTAATGTTTTTATGCTTTTGTTTCAATTCAAACATCCAGTGCTCTGTTCTTACGTTACCTATCGATTAGCTCCGGGTCTCGTAATTGCTCTAAAAATTGCTGTTTTTGTTAATTTCAATCAAATATTTTTTGTCTAAGTTTTAGGAAATAATCTATTGAATGAATAATAGATTGTAATTTCATTTCATTTCAATCATTGCTTTATTTCTTTAGTTTTCACTTGAATTTTGAATATTCTGTCAAACCTTTAATCAAAATTCCTTAAGAAGTCATATATTTGAAAATAATATGAAAAAACAGACAAAACTGTTGACAATTGTATTGTTAGTCAACATTATGTGCACTGAATATCGATTCATCCGTTACTGTAATCTTGTCGTCGAAAACAATAAATGAAATTTCAGTCTTATTATTGCGAGAAACACAAGATTTTCATTATATTATTGTTTTGTTTGTCATTCACTATAATATAATACAATCTGTAATATAAATCTGCGCTTATTTTATGTAATGTAAACTTCAATTATATATGAATAGAAAAAATAGAGTTAAACCCCTGTTTGTGTAAATGAAACCCCTTTCTGTGCTATTGAAACCTTACATTCATATACAGAATATCCCAGTTTATTGCCATCAGATAATTGTGTCGGACATGGATTGCATTAATATTGTTTCAAAATGTATATAAAAACTGATTAAATATTGCATTAAATCGATAACAATATCACAGAAATTACAGAATTGTCTTCAATTGCTATCAATTCTCATCTTTCACTTGTGTTGCCATCAAATCATTCAATAATATGTTTTGGATATTGTTATTGCAGTCAAATCTCAGTAATAGAAATCTTATCATTGCATTACAGATATCGGAGACATTTGAATAAAATTTTATGCCCCTTAAAGTTAACATTTATTATTTGATGAAATAATTTACTCAAAACTTTAGTATTTTGTTATAAAAACTAAAATATTTTTGAAAACATTTTGTTTTTATTGTTAAGAAAATACGAGAAATATCTGAGAATTACATTAATTTTTCAAAACTTTGTTTATTTGTGTTTATGCCTTAAAATTAGTTTTTAGTGCTTATGATTGAAAATAATTATTAAAAAATGCAAAAACATTGACTCAAACCTACAGTAATGACAAAATTACAGACTTGTGACAACATTTTCTTTGGTTTTGTCTCAAATTATGACTTAAACTGAAAGCTATAAAATATATTATATATTAACAGAAATAGCAAATGGCGTTAACTTTTTTGCACAAATAGTATAAATTAGTCAATAATTTATTGCTTGGGCTTAAAATATTTCGACAAAAGACTCACAAGAATATAGTTTTTTGGATTCAATTTTCAGAGAAATATATATTTTTGCCTTATTTTTAATGTGTAGTAAAAGTCTTCAGTTAACGACAGGTACTTAAAAAATAAATATCATTAAAGATGTAATTCATTTGAAGAAATATATCATGATATCCAGGGGTGAATAGTCTAAACGCCCCCGGATTTTGTGATATTTTAAAGGTTTTCACTCATTTCAAACAAAATGAATGATAAAATCAATTGATTTTTTGATTAGAATCTCAATATTTTCATTCAATTTATTGAATACATAGGTTTAGCCCCTTTTTAACGATCCCACCCTGGCACTCTCTTATTAATATAGTTGATAAATAATTCCAGAGTTAGGTATAAAATACAAAATCAAATTAAGCATGGGGAAATTTTCAGATAATATTTTATTCGTGAGATTCAAGACTTAATTATTTGGTCCCCAATTGGATGTTTGTGTGTCTTATATTGAAACTGATCTTTGGGTCAAAAAATAATAAACTTTGTCTCAGAATCTATAGAAATGTATTGAAAGTCTTATATAAAACAAAAATTCCAAAAATGATTTTTATTGCAAATAAATTTCAGGTCAAACGAGATATTCATTTCATTTTCTCTTTTCTCTAGTCTTTGATATTTTTTTTATTTCAATTTTGGTTTCACTTGAATCAAAATAAATACTTATTTCTCAACTAATTTTACTTTTATTTTGGTATACATTGAGTGAAAAAACTAAAATCAATTTCATTGACTAAAGACCGCTAAAAATGTTTAGGAATGACAAAGAGTATCGTATATTTTGCTGCCGTTTCTCTTAATAACCAACGAATACTGAATACTGCACTCAATTTTTATTACTTTTTCAAACTTTTGGCTTTACTTACAATAATATTTACAACACTGGGTGTGAGTCTCCGAACGCACAGATATGTTCACAATTTTCCTCTCAATGCCTCAGTTTATGAAAACATTACAAAGTTTTTTGTCAAAGGAATTGATGTAAAAACGTATCGCTTTTCTTATTATTGCATTTTCTCAATGTTTTTATGCTATAATGCCATACAATATATGCAAAAAGAGAGATAACATCTCAAAAACATATAATGACTGACATTATTCAGAGATTACTATTTATATGCATACAGAGTCAAGACAAGGCACAAATGGGTGAACTGTGAGCACAGGCAGGACAGAGAGATAGACGTGAAATGTAAAATAAAATAAAACTTTTTCTAATTAGTAGAAAAAACTTATCACTGAATATGGTTTGAAAGGAAAGGTTGTGAAGAAAATTGCATTTTATTGAAAGTGAAAAACAAAAACATAACAATAGTTGACAACAACTGCAGAATAATTGCAATTAACGCACGAATAAAAAATTAGTTTGAATTAGATTTCTATGAATTCTTTAACATTTGTTAAGTTTTATATACAGTGTATGTATTGAGAGATAAGACAATGAGTTTGGCATCCAATGTGTGCTTTAGTGGTGTAGAGCTCATAGCGTTTATTATACCCTGTCTATGATGTAGGTCTTCGGTCCGACAATTAATCACCTCTTAATTCCTTGGATTCAGTGTTGTGTAGAGATTGTAATTAAATGTTTTGGGGCTAAACATCGCCTTTTCTTACATTCAAACCAAACTTTACAACTATTTTTTGCACTGTTTTTCTATAGCGATAATAGCCATCAGTACTGCAAACTCAGTGCATATAATATGAGAGCATTTTATTGGTATTCAAACTGAAATTAAAGACGAAATTCAAAAAAATAAATAAATAAATCAAAATTAAGTTAAGTTTAAAACGTTTGGTTAAACCTATGCTTAAAGTTATAGCAATTTAATTGTTTTTTGTCTGACTTTTAAGTCATTCAGTCATAAATTGCATTCAAAAACAATTATTTCAAATAAAATTTGCAATAAATGTAAAACAAATCAATACTTTTATCAATTGTTTAATTTAGTGAACACTCTATACGTGTCCCAAATATTCATCGCTTGATTCATCCATTGAATACAATGTGAAAATCATTTCATACTTTTTGGATATTAATAATCAATTTATTATTTATTGTCATTCATGTGTTGAATCGGTTTGTGATCTCTGAATGACTGAATACAAGTGATGCTGAATATTGTGATAATGGATGACATTTGATGATTGCATTGAAGAGCATATAAGCAAAAGTTGATGAATAGCTTATTGTGTAATAAATGGCAAATATTGTAAACTAAAAATTTCAATGTATTGTTGCACTACTGGTGCTGTAGAGCACTGTCTAATCGCTATCAGAGTGTCATTAATAACTTGCGTTTATTCATGCTTTCAAATGGTTTTGCAAAAGGTTAAGGCACAGGCGATAGTAATCTCATAAAATCAATACAATGTCCGCCCATTTCATCATATTATACGTTATAATACTTTTATAATGCATTTTAAACATACATAACATCGAAAGCATTGATCTGTGAAAAGGAGTTAAAGTTTTTGCAGGTGATGTGGATATGGATGTGTATATGCTTTGCATGTGCTCTGTATGTGTGTGTGGATGAGGATCTCATTCACTTCAACGCCTTATTTGATGTGATTCCTAATATTCGTGTGCTATCTATCTGTTCAACAAACTCATGGTATGGTATGGTATCTGATGTTCTCTTT
Organism: Pantelozetes paolii; assembly: GCA_034687845.1. Lineage (NCBI taxonomy): Eukaryota > Metazoa > Arthropoda > Arachnida > Sarcoptiformes > Oribellidae > Pantelozetes > Pantelozetes paolii. The sequence continues at coordinate 5,353 of JAQGAT010001474.1, forward strand.
TATACATATATAACACATATAAAGCATAAAATAAGTATTTTTACTCTAATATCTGCTCTTATAGTGTAATACTGTTGTACTGACTGTTAGTGTTCATACATTTCATGCATTTATGCATATTTAAAGGGGACCGCTCTGGAGAATATACTGGTGCTGAGAGCAAGTGAGAGGAACTGGTCTTTCTTTTGCTAATCTCACTATTTGTAACAGTGAGTAATTGCTCGACAATGTGTGAAGCGCTTCAATATTCACTTTCCTCTATAAATATACTTTAGATGAAACGCTTATATATATCGACGCCTTTCCCAACACATCCAACACTTCCAACTCTACCATCTCTTTGCACACAAACAATATTCAATACAAAGTTAGCGCAAAATTCTTGTGTAAATATGCAAAGAACGCTGTAATGCAGTAATAGGTCACTGGTATTAGTGCTCACAATGTTTTATGTATGTGTGCTCTCATGGCTTATGTATTGATATATCCATACAATTGTTGTTCAAATTTTTATTGCAATATATTTTCAGATGAATATTGTTTTGTTGTCTTATATTAAGGGACAGGCGTTTACTCTCTACTAATATTTTAGTTTTGCATAAACATAGAGCACATGCATCGGACATATAAGCAAATACAGTAATACAAGTACTAATACCAGAGTAGAGTTGGAACAGTAGGTATGAGATATGCCAACAAACCAGAGGTTGGGTATTATAATGGCAAATAGAGTGGCACTTGCACTGACACTATTGCACGGGTAGTCTTGCACTTTATGGCACTTTTTTGAATGACAGTCTGTATATCCATTAACCCTTTCCTTTCCGTATTCATGAAATATGAGAGTTATTGCTCTGTGACTAGACTTAAGCCAAGAATCGGAGTTTACATTCAAATAAATTTCACTTTTCATTACTTTTTGCACACAAACAGACAAAACGCATCTAAACTTCAAATCACTTTCTCTATCTCCCTGTGCCAGCAAAGGGAGAGAAAGTGAGGGATAGAGTTGTTTTATAATAGAGATGATCAGGAAATCAATGAATTTCTTATATTTTTAAATTCATTTCAAAATTTATTTTCAGTTATTTTTGTTTTAATTAATTTGAAATAAAAATAATAATATATTTTGAAAAATATTGATTAAACCCCTGACACCCTGATTGTCTCAGTTTATAATGACAACAGTTTTGTACAATAATAAGCCATTCATTGAAGGTTTAGGTATTTCTAAGCAGAAGATGACTCTCTCCTGCCGTCTAAGGAAAGTAATATTTAAGGTGCCGGAGGTGCAGGTGATATGAAATATGACATACTTTACAATAAACACGATATTTGAGACGATATAAAGATTCCCGACTGAGCTCTGCCTACTATTTCAGTATTAGTTGTCATATCAATAGCACTGAATGTCTTCGGCTCTCAATAGGACTCAATAAAAGTCTTCAAATTAAATGCAATATAATTTCAAAATTTATTACAATTTGTGCAAAAAATATGAAATTTTAAATTTCGTCGCTTTTTGAGTCGTTTTTCATAATTATATCATTAAATAAAATAAATATTATTTTTGTATTTATTTTGAAATAAAAATACTTTTCCCTTAAATTTTCTTCTGAGAAAATCATTAAATGTTTTTTCAATTAAAAATATTTTATTTAATTTTTTTTGCTGTCATTTAATTTATGTAAAACTTTTCAAAGGAGACCGTAATTGCATTAAAAATGTATTTTTTAATTACACTTAAATTGATATTAAAATTAAATTCAATCCAAAAGTAAAATAAAATTGTTTTTTATATTTTGAATAAAATTTATATTTTTATTATTAAAGTCGTTAAACATTTCACACGATTTGTGTTATATATTGTCACCAAAACTAATGTCTGAATAATATGTAAAAATTGACATAAAGTCTAAGTCTTAGTAATAATATGATTGCCATTTGAAACTGAAAAGTATTTACTCAAAAAAGCACAGGAAGTTGTCTATCAAATGACGATCACTGGTTGAAGACATTGACAATAAAGAGACAAAAAATGGATAAAACATTGAACAGAAAGAAAGAAAATGCAAAAAACAAATCGTCTCTCTGTTTGTGATAAACGACAAGTCATTCACTGATCTTTCAATTTGAGTTCATTTCAATCATAAATATCTCAATTAATTAGTTAATAGTAAAAAATCATTAAAACAATTATTATTTAGTCTTTAATTTGATTTCTTTTTAAATTTGATTTTCACAAAAATCTAAATTATTTTTTTAATACATGTTTTGAAAGCTGAGATCAAAATATCGATTAAATAATTGGATAATAATTTTATAATTATTTTTAAGAGCGAAACGAAAACCTCTAAAAAATATTCACTGAATATTAGTCTTAAATAAAAAATAAATATAAAATCAAAAAACAAGTGCTGTGTTTGAGATACAGTATTAAGTTATCACTACTTATCAGAGCATTTGAGTATTTGCTTCAATAAAATAGCATTTTTAGCGCAAGAATTCTTTACCAGAGCTTTGATAAGAAGTGATCCTTTATTTTGTTTAAATTTCAGTTCATTTCTCTACTGAAGTGCAATAAAATTAAATAAAGTATTTATGATTTAAAAATTTATTTCATTTAATTAAATCAAATTAATCCTGGTCATTACTCAAAGAGATAAATACACTCTATTTTTCAGCCCCTTTAATGATTTAACACACAATTCTTGAGATAGATATGACATATACTGAACCTACTGTTCACTACTTTTTCTTCAAAACTAAATTATTTTACTAAAAGTTTTTTGCAATTAAATGAAGAACTGATAACAGATTTTCATGTATTTTAACGATTAATTATTTTTGATTTATTGTTAAATGTTTTCAACTTTTAAAATAAAATTTTTAAATAAAAAAGAGAAAAAATACTTCTCATCAGAAAAGACTATATTTTTTGTCTGATATACAAAAAACTATATATAAATCACTGATTATTTCAAATATAGATAGCGATGAACAGGAAAATAAATTTTATATCAGTTTTAAAATTGCAAATAATTTTCATCATTAAAATCATAATCAAATACTGAATTCCTGTTGCGATACATAAAAGTGTTTTTTATGTCACAAAAAAATTGCAAATTTATATAAAATTTTATTTTCACCCGAATCATAATCTTTTGAATTAGTTTTGAATTTCAAATTTGGTTTTTTTACTCTTTTGAAAAAATGTCTGCAAAAATAATAACTAATGTTTTTATGATTTTTTAAAATGTCATTGAATAGGAGCCGGGTTTTTATGTGCAAATACCAAATTGGATGATATCGTCTCCTGTCGTTAAATATTTCATTCTCTAAACTATAATCTCTTTACAACTCTCTTATACTCTCTTACATAGCATTAGATTTTTATAATTTTCAGATTATATGTCAAACTGAGACCAATCGTGTCCTCCAAATAAAATGATTGATTGTCGTGACCCAGGTATTATATGCATCATTTAGTTGTCATTATTTGTTTCAGTCTTTGTTACACTCAATGAGATGAAAACATTTTAAAACAATTTATTGTTTACTAATTTTAAACTAAAACTAAATTTATTGCAGAGAAAGTACACCAAATATTTCAATCATTTCAATGTATTTAAAACTAAATGTCATTTCTTTTAACAAATTTAAAGCTTTTTTGGGAAAAATTAATTTTAATATAATTTATGAGTTCATTCATTCAAACACTATATTTGTGACAATATTTTCAAAGAATTTTTAATAAAACTGAAAATATTTTATAAAATATTTGATTTTTAATTAATTTTCAATTGAATTTCATATTTCAATAAATATTTTCAAAACTTTTGCATAATTTTTGGCTAATTTTTGATTAATTTATGAAAGAATTTGAATAAAATCACTAAAACTATAAGAAATTGAATTTTCAAAGCAATAAATATTTTTATATGTGTTTTGAACTAATTATTGTGTTTTTGATAAACAATTTAAAATAAAATTTTACACATTCTTTAGGACAATGAAAATTCCGGTTTTACCAGTGCTCATACCAGTGCAGCACAGATATAGTGCAGGCGAAGAGTTGTGGAACAGCAGTGGTCGACAGTCTTGTGGGCGTTGTTTACTTGTGATAGAAATATGGATTCACTGGTTATTAAAGATTAATATATACTTCAGAGAGACATAGACTCAGCGCATGATTTGCTCTTCAGTTCAGACCACAGATTGGCTGCGCTTTTGCACATCAAATATGTATTCAATAATATATATCATATCAAAACTGTTGGACTGTTTGGGTGTCTCTAATCAAAGTGTCACTCAATTACTGACTTCCCGCTGATCTCAACCTTAACTCTGGTTTTAAAAGTTTTCTTTAATGTCTTTAACGACTATTTAATGATTGCTTAAAATTAGAAATTTATTCACAAATTGAATGCAAAAAATGCGATAATATATCGATATTTGAAAACAATATTAGAAAATAATTCGCTTTTTATTTGTTAATTAATTTTCAATTCAATCCCAAAGCCATTGAGTGGGTGTCCGATCAATAAAATAAATGAAAAGTGATTTTCAAGTGACAGATAAAGTGTTGAATAAAATTAATGCTGAAATTGAAAACATTGAAAGAAAATACACTAAAACTAAAAAAAAATAAAACTAAAGAAAAACAAAATTTAATGTTTCGTAAAGACATTATGTTTTCAAAAAGTTATGACTTTCTTTGACTCCACTATTGATTTAATTTTTATATTTCCTCCACTTTTTTATTGAATTCTGTGCCAAAAGAAGAGTATATTTTATATTTTATTTTCAATTCTTATGTGTTTTCTTTAAAGAATAAATAGAAATGGTTTAGAATTTATGATAAGAAAAATGTTTAGATTTTTTTTCAATATATATTTCTTACAAAAACCTTTCGTTCAATCGATAAATCCATTGAATGTAATATTTTTCAAAACATTTCAGCCTTTTATCATAATTTGTGTTTCAAATAAAAATATATATAAAAGCAATAAAAGGAATTCTGAATCATATAAACAGTGAAAATATCCCTATTTTGACTTAAATGGGAGAGAGAGAGAGCCGGGTAGTGGATGGTGTGGCGATTCCCCAGGGGCTCAATTCAGTCCCCTTTTCATATATATTTATAAAAGCAAGAGATTGAGTGACTTTGAGTAAATCGGATATAACTTTGAAAGTCTATGTATTGTATAAATATATATAAGAGTTATTGTATAAGAGGTATAGATATATCAGTTATGCAGTCATTGAGATATAGCACTGATATTGAGATATTGGCCTTTCATTTGATATGTCTCTCAACAGTTAGAAAACAGTAGAGCACTGGTAGGTCACAGTCATAGTGAACATTGTATTAGTATATTCTGATATTCAGTTCACAACCGACTATTCATTGCACGTCTAAAGTCATAGTTATATCGAGTCGTCTATTGCTATAGATTTGAGATGCGATCAAATGATGTTTATTTTAGTGAAGGCTCAAAATGTCAAGAGTTTTGGTGAAATGCAGTTAATTTAGCTCAGGATCTCTTTAATTCTATAGATATATATATTTTTTACATTCATATAACTTATATCAATATAAGTCTATATAGTTTTGCATTTTATATGTATTCCTCTGTTATGTTTGTAATATGTTATATGTTATACCTTATACACCAGGGATTGTGCAAAGACTGCAAAATCTATTTCCATATTAAGTTGTTTTGAGGCCATATCTACCCAAAAGAATATCAAAATAGTTACGAATTATAAATGGAATTGCCAGGGGGTTTACATACAGGGGCTCATACAGTGGTTCATGTGCAGGGGCATCTTTACAGGTGTAAGATATATATGCTTTCTAAGAATTCATTGATTTTTTAAATGATAACAAAAAATAATTTGAAAACATTTTTATGATTTTCTCAATGAAAACATAAATCAGTAAATGATTTAAATATTACAAAAATTACTTTTAAATGGCTTCAATTAATATCGTTTTCAAGGTTTGATATATTGAGCAAACAATGTTAGATAAACCCCCTTAAACCCAATACTTGGTAACCCAATGACAATAATACCAAACATGCAATACATTTACGGATTTACTTCTCTTATAATACATTTAGACATAATATGAAAGTTGTATTATTGTTATGTCAAGTCATTCATCATATGTTGAATTTGCTTTATTTCACTTGTATTGTCACCAATAATATCTCTAACAGTGCTGTTCAGTGCCTACTATTACCAGTCAAAGTGAAAGTATATTTTTTATTTACTTTAAACAATAATTTAATTCATTTGTGAGTCAAAAAATAATCCAAAACTTGTCGTTCAAATGCAAACAATATTATAATATCTTTTGCATCCAAAACATGATTTTCATTCAAATAGTCGTAACTTTTTTCAATGACTTTTGATTTTCACATCAGATTCACAGCATTTTAAGGCTTCGATAGACACTTGACTTGACTTTTATCTTCAAGTATTCAAAAATAGAGTCATTTTTGTTCATTTGTCTCATAAATAATTTTCAGTCAAATTTATAATTGATTTTCATTTAATATAATCTCTTTTCTCATGACTGTCCACGAGTTATATGCCCTAAAAGTCTATCTCTGTTGTCGGTGTTCACTGATCACTGTTGAGAGCACTTATATCTGGACGGGTAGTAAAGAGCACGCGATTTCACTTCCAAACAAAATCAATCATTTTTTGTCGCATTAATTGTTAATTTTCGTTCAGTTTTTATATATTTGTCACAAAGGTTTAGAAGAGCATAGGATGTAATCAGGGGTGAATAAAGGGGGATTTAATAAGTATTTTACGCATCAGTTCTCCCCCTATGTTATAAAATAAATTAAAAATTAAAATCATTTAACCCCTGATATTGGGATAAAATACTTCTCTAATCTTTTAAAAATGGCAAAAATGGGTCGAATTGGTTACCCCTTGAGTTTGGTTACCCTCTCATTGAGATTCTTCTTAACGGTTCAACAAATTGAATGCAAGTATTGTTTGTTTGTCTGACTTTCCCTGAAATTAAAGTCAAATTCACATCGATTTAAGTGATTCTTCACTTTATCTAAAGATATAAATGCTTTTAAATTATATATCAATTGTGAAAACAATTATTGAAATCATAAAACAGTTTTATTTATAAAAAACTAATAAAACGAATGATTTTCTCACAAATAATATCATTCATCAAAAACTGTTTATAACTGACAGTAATCTTTGACTCAAATATTTTTATCAAATGTTTTGATAAATTATTTATTTAATTGTCTTTTGTATTGAAGATTACATTTCATTCAGAGAAATGATGACAAAAGTCACGATTGAATACATTATTTCAATATTCAATCAATCATTGGATTATTGAAAAGTCATGAGAATTACTGTTAATTCAATTTTCATGAAATTGTTTTCACAATAAATTTATACCATTTTATGATTTATTGATTTGATTTCAAATTTGAATAAATTTTAATTTGAGTTCAATTTTACAAACATTTTATTATTTATTATATAATTTCGCACAATTTATAAAATAATCAGGGATAATTTTTAAGTTGAAATAAATAATAATGTTTTTGTCAACACTAACGGTTATTGTCATACTGTATTTGATTGAAATTAATTCAATCACTATTGATACAGGGTGTGAATAATATTCATTGAAAATTTATTCAATAATAATTTTTTATTAATTTTGAAAAGCATTTGATTATTAAAACCCAATTGAAAGACACAGTAATAATAAGAGTTTCAAATGTTTTCTTCAAACAAAAAAACAAATTTTAAACGCTTTTACTTTATTTTACTTTTTGTTTGATTAAACTCAAGAAACAAATAAATAAAAGACTTTTTAATTCAAATAAGTATTGAATTGAATGAATATTTACAGAAAGAAAGTGATGTAAAAAAGTTTTTATCAAATCTTCATTTAGTAAATAGTTTTTAGTTTTAATTGAAATTAAATCAAAACTTTTTTAAACTCTAAACTAATTGTTGCAAACATTGAAAGCAATACAACATTTGATGGAAAGTTGACTTGACTTGAGAGACACGACCTCAGAGTCAAACATAGTTTAAATAAAACTAATTTAAGACAAACTTTTTCTTCTAATAAGTTATTTCTAATTTTCATTTCATTTCATTTAATTGTATTAAGAGATGAAATGTTGTTTTTAGTGCTCACTTCAACAGCACTTGTCTTTATGCATGTATGAGAGACAGTGTGAGTGAGGAATAGTAGGTATTTTAGGGTTTAAAAGTCAAAAATAGAGTCAAAGATGTGAAGACATAATTGTAAATGCATTAATTTACGCCTTTGTGATCTACTAGTGCTGTCAGATTGCATATAATGCAGGCCTGGATCACAACTCAGGCGATTGGGAATAGCATTCAACTCATTCTACTTATTCTTTTTAACTAATATATAAAAGCAATGCTTCGATTAAATGCAAACCCAGTGCACACACACCCGGCCTCTCTCTCTATCTCTCTCTATC
>JAQGAT010001475.1:0-13871 GCA_034687845.1 Pantelozetes paolii
AGACTCGATTACTCTATTAGTGGTGAAAGCGATGGAGAGATTGAATGACAAACTGTTTGAGAATAAAAACGTTTTCTGTAATAATATTTATAAAAATATTTATCGATTGAAAGTTTAATGAAATCATTATAAGAGCTATTATTTTCATTATAAACCATAAATCATGAGTTAATTTAATGGCAAAAATATAATTAACTGATATTTATTTGATTTCATTAATTATATATTATTTGTGATTCTGAAATCAAATGCATTATTCAAACACATCTTAAGTTTTTAATATACTCTGGATTATTCATATAATCAACAATTGTGTGTAATATTATGACAAATGTCAGGATTCAGACAAATAATATAATTGCGTTCTCATATATAAATGGATATTTATATGCATTTAAATATTTGAATGATCTTGCTAGATATAAATTATATTATTTGTCTGAATCCCTGTGTAAAACATTACTCATATTATTAGTTATTCAATATAATTGACTTTTTTGAGACCATTATAAATAAAAGTCATTATTTGACAGTAATTTATTCAAACAAATGTATAATCGGTTTATCTTATGTTCAGTTTATTTTTTGAAATAGCAAGTTTACTAAATATGCAGGTACAGTTTATAAATTATTCGGTTAAACATCTAAATACCTTTCTCAAAATAAAAAAAAAGTTACTTCTGTTCTCAAACTAAGTTTTATCTTGAACTTTCTAAAACCCAAATCATTTACAAATCAATAATTTTAATAATATTTGAATATTTGATGCAATTATTGAATATTAAACTAAATTTCATTTGAATTGACGTCAAAAGTAAATGTAAAACAAGAGAAAGTCATTTCAGTTTTATCCTCTCATCAATTCAAAAGTTATCAAGATATAAGTGATCAATGTACTTTTATGTTGAATCTACTAATCTTTTCTATAAAATACTACAATTTTCCCCTTCCTTTCCCCCACCTATGAAAGCAATAGACATTTATTCTGAAAGAGGAGCAAGGATACATTTTCGTCTATTTGAAATGAGAAACAACTGAATTGTTTGAAAGAATATTTCTTTTCTGAGATATAATTGCAGAAAAATATCGATCGTTTGAACATTGAATCGATTCTTGACTTCAGATCTGTTGAAAACAATTTCTTTTCTGTAATTGTCTTCAAATGAGAGACAATTAGTATGATATTTGAATTCAAATCCAATGGAATGTAAGTTAAGGTGACTTTCCATATGTATGGCATTGAATGACACTTTCAACTCATCATTGGTCTCAGAAGTCTTGATTAAGTAGAGTTTAAACCATCCTTTGAGGATAAATACTCTGTTGGATATCTAATCTAGCATTTAAATACCATGATCAATATAAATATCTACAGGTACAGGTACTAGGACAGTCAAATCACAAATCAATAAATCTTTCCTAAAATTAAGTAATTATTATAAATTATATCGATATTTGAAATGAATAACCAATTTATTGAATAAATTTCAGACAAAAACAACAATCAATTGATAAATAAATCTTAAAATGATTTTTAAGTAACCATTGATTTGAGAGACAAAGAGATTCAGACAATGATTACATTGAATTGAATTTTTGGTTACAATTTCATTAAAAACCTATGAATTGGTTGAAAATATTTACAATTATTTGAACATTGATTGAAATAAAAGACAAAAGAAATTGATTTTGATTTGAAAAACACTAAAAACTATTGTAAATATAATATAGTCTTAAAAATCGGCGAAATATTTGTGAAAACGTTTTCATTTGATTAAAAAATAAATAAATCTTTCATTCAATTCATTGTTTGTGTATTTCGTCTCAACTTCTCGGGTGAATGAGAGGCCAGTTGTGTGAAATCCCTGACCACTTCATTGAAGGTCTCGTCACTAATGTTTCCAAACTCTTCATCGTTTTTCATCTCTTCATTCAGTTTCGCGAGTCTTAGACTGAAAACAGATTTCAAAATCAAAACTCATTTTTTTCAAAACAACAGCAAAACTGTTGTCAAAAATCGTTTACAGCGTAACGATGTCTGCGTTGGCGTTATCTATGGCCACCTTAAGAGCATTGTCACCCGAACTGTTCACCACTGTCTGGTCAGCGCCTCGCTTCAGGAGTAGACAGACCTGACTGTCCGACAAAAAGCAATTAAATAGTTATTTGACAAATGCTTTCATTGCATACCCAGTGTTGCCTCTTTGGACAGCCATATGAAGAGGTGTCACACCATTCACATCAGAGACGTTAGATTTGGCGCCGTTTAGCAGAAGATATTCACATACAGTGACCGCATCGCTGAGTATTGCCTGATGTAATGGCGTCCGCTTCTGGTCATCGGTGTTATGCCAATTAATGGCCGCCCCTTTGGCCAACGCCGCCGACATTGTCTTCAGATCGCTCTCAACGGCAGAGTTATATAGAAGTAAATTATAGTACATATTGTCCACACTTTGAGCACTGGGAGGAGAGTTGTCGTCTTTGACTACACTTTTATTATTTAAGACTTGATTTTCGGCTGAAATTTGTGGACATTTTTGGTCAGAAATTTTCACTTCACTCTCAGTATTGACCATAAGTTGAGTCTCTTCTGAGTCTTCGTCTTCGGAATCACTTTCCGTTGGATTACAATGAAATTGATTAACAGTTTTGTCACTCAATTCAATCGCACCGTCGGTTTGATTACTACTTGAGTCAACATTTTGTTCAACGCTTTCACAACTAATATCACAAGAATTCGGCGATTCTTTAGCAGTAATTTGTTCATCAGTTCCGTCACTTGTGGTCAACATTTGTTCAATTGGTGGACAGTTGTCCGAAGTATCGATGAATGCTTTCCTAACGTATTTGGCTTTAACCCAGAGTTCTCTTTGGGTGCGACTGCACTCTGGAGTCGCTCTCTTGGCCACCGATTCGTCCACTTTTGCCAAATAAACCTCATTTATGGCTGAATTACCCAAACCTGACATCACTTTAATTAACTCGTGATCCCAAGCGTCGAGATTAAGGGAACGGACTTTACTTAAGTGTACGCCAAGACTGCGATGAATACCTGAGCACTCAATACATAAAGTGATGCCTAAGTTAATGCTCGCCCACTTGGGGTCAACGGCCCCACAATCACAACAGAATTCATTTCCCGGAATGGAAAGGATCTGAGTGTAGGTCACGCGGGGAGGTTTGGCCGGCGGAGGAGCTGTGGTTTGAGCACCAGTACCACCGGTAGACAAGTTATTAATACTGTTAGACGACCTACTGGTGCTCGAGTGAGTAGAGGTCGTACACCACGAGTCCTGTGACCCCACACTATGAGCTTCGGCAGAGTTATCATTATTATTATAAGCGGCGTCTATTCCGGCCTGCATTGCACTAATCCATTGCTGACACCCTTCCTCAGAGTCGGCCTGAAGTATATGAGACTTGGAAGGGGAGAGGACTTCAAAGCAAAAGCGCCGTTCCATGAATTGGACCGGTTTTGCGGTACACAGTCTGAGATCCTCTTCCATGACAGTGACCTCTCTCTCATGTGATCTCTTCTGGTAAACGAGTTGATGGTCTTGAATGATAAACCAACGCCTGTTCCACGTCTTGAACGCATTGGAGGTGCGCTTAAAGAGATAGCCCTCGAGTCTAATCTTATCCGATTTAATGAGTTTAGGGATCGGCTCCTTCGCGGAGACCATTGTGTGCCGCGACTCCAGCTGTTTCTCGAGAGCATTGGTAGCATTTCTCATGTCTATGATCTTAAGCAATAAATTTAAATAAGAAAAACAGTTGTTATTTGAGTCCATAATCGGTGTCTAAAAGGACAGAAAGACTTGTTATTAAAAAAAACTACTCAAAAATCAGGCATTAATCGCGGGTTTGAAAGCACTGTCACTACGGATTCACAGCTCTTTGTGGGGATGACTCGAAAATTAATCACATTTTCATTGAAAAAACAGATTTCAAGCACAAACTAATCACTCATTTGACGACTTTTGTGCACAAAAATTGCAGATTCATTGCAAAAGCACTCAACGATTGGAAAACAATGTAAAAAACGATTTGAAACTAAACCTCAAAATTAGATTCAAGTGTTGATTAACTGCTGAACGAAATCCAATACAAAGTGTATTTCAATCGTTTTGTTTACTTAAGACTTAAATTTCAAACCTCCTGACCCTTAGTTACGGAATACAACCCTTCACTGGGAAGACAACTGAAGCGTTGAGAGGAAAGGTATAGTTGTTTTAAACACAAAAACTAATTTACAACAAAATCAGTAAACATTTTGAACAGGAATTGAATGCAATTAAACACTAATTGCTTGCAAACACTGTTTCAGCACTTACTTGAACGGCAGTGTCTTTCTTGAACTGATCGAAGTCCTGGAACAGGTCTGAACCCTGGTGATAGTACGTGCCATACGCGTGCATCAGACTTAATAACTGTGCGATTCAGGCATTGAATGAAACAATAAATTAGTCAACAATTGAGTGATTATTCAGACAAACAGTTGAATAAATAGTTTTAATCTAATAATTAGGCGAAAAATGATTCCAAATCCCTGTTCTTGTAATTATGTTAACTCCCTGTGCCCTAACCTAACACTACCTTAAGTGAGTCCAACGCCTAATAACTTCAGTGAGTGTCTGAATGAATGACAAAATATAATGGTTTTTATTGCAATTGTTCTCAAATGGTGTGAAAAATGGGTTATCATTCACAGGGATAGGGGTTTGCAGTGATTTAAATGGGAATATAGTTTTAATGAGTCACTAATAATGAGTTTTAAAATCTATTTAAAGTGAAAACTTGTGCCTAAACTACCAGTGCTTTCAAATAATTTGTCGTAAAGTGTTATTAAGTTTAAAGTGATTATGAAATCAATCAAATAAATACCGAATCGAGAACTTCGTGTCGTTTTTTGCTCTTAAAAACGGACAGTTGTGTCACATAGTCGAGTGTCAAGTGCTGAAAACAGGAACGGGTGGCCAACAATAGATTGGACGCCTCTTCGCACTCATTCGGTTTGGTTCGGGGTATCTGTGAGTGTCTATTGAGTGCTGAATCGTATTCATCACTGATTTTGTCGAAATGGCGTTTAGTTTCCTTCACTTTAAAGATGTCTTCTCTCATAAAGTTGGACATATTTTTACCGACGGCTCTGTTGGCCTGATCGATGAGAATAGTGTCATATTTTAACAGTTCGGTCAACGTTTGCACAATTCGGTTAAGACTGTCCACTATCGAGGGGTCGTCTTTGAAGTATACCAATAGATCCCAAATACCGTTAATGAAATTACTGCCAATTTGAGGGGTATTTTGTCAAACAATTGATTGAGATGTTAGTCAGAGATAGTATTAACAACAGGGGCTCAAAGTTTTCCGCATAACTTCTCTAAACATTTTTGTGTCGATCGCATAGAAACTCAAACTTAGATTCTCTCAGATATTCCCTTAATTTGCTTAAAACTAGAGCTAATGTAGTGCACAGGCAGTGTGTTTGGGAGACAAGTACGGGTGCCGTCATGTCAATAATCAGGTGAAGAAAATAATTAACGAAAAAAGCAAAAACTATTTACAAATCTCTTATCAGAAAACCCCCTTTGAATACGACCTAAAACTCCACTAAAGTATACAAAGAAGTGATTATTAAATGATTTAAATCAACGAAAAACTCATAAAAGACTTCAAACTTGGGATCAATTAATCGTTTTCTAAGAAAATAAACAAAAAAAGTGATAAAAACTGACATTTTTTGCTAACATTTCCTCAAAAACTATTAATTAAATCAATAATTGGTTTCCAAAAACAAAAGCAACTTTTGATGAGTAATAGTCTTAATAGCGATTAATGGGTACTTAAGGGGCAATCAGGGGCTAAAACAATGAATACCTCTTAGCCTTAATGAATGATTTGCCGATCTCTACCATTACTGAACACAACCTTACGATCTGTTGATTGAAAAACAAGATATAAATTATTAAAACAAACAAAACATTCAATGATTTTAGTGTTAAATAACACATCAATTCATTAATCATTTGTGAATACAAGACAACTCTGTCTTCACTATCGGTGCCGAAGAAAGTGGTAAACAAAACAAAACAATCAATTAATTGAAAACTTCGGGTAATGTTAGTGAAGATGAAGTGCTAGTGAATTAAGGGTGGGGTTTATCAAATGCCCCTTAAATAGGGGGCAAAACAATGATTGAATACTTTGTCTAATTTGGTCTCAAACTCAAGTAAATCGGTTTCGTTTGACTCCAAAACCAATCTATAAATCAATGATTAGTCCATTAGTTGGTCAACGGATTAGTGGCAGCAATACTGACCGGAATTTCGGCGAATCGGACAGACATTCGGCCAAATCTATGATCGGTTTGTCGATAAAACTCATTGTTTTAGCCATTGATCGTTAAAATCGGGAAAACAGTGAAAAAATGTAAACAAAAAAAGTCACAAAAATTTGTAAACACTTTGTATTTAAAATGAGTTTTGCATTGAATTTCACTAATAATTCAATCAATCATTTGTGACAACACTTTCAGTGATGAATGGCTTTTGTAATTAAAATCTAAATTAATTGTTAATTAAAACTGATTTTCAAATGAAAGACAAAATTGAAAACTAATTGAAAGTATCTTTTGTTTTGTTCACAACATATGATATGAGAGCAGAAAAAAACGCCTAATATTTGGGGGAAAAGCAGTCAATGTTTCACTCAATCACTCAATGCATGAGTCAATCGCCTGAAGGCAGGCATACAATGAGATAATTGCAAACTTTTGTCTCAAAAAGCCACTGATTTTCACAACAATTTCACAAACAATTAGTCATCGATTCACTGATAATAGAGACCAAAGGTTTTCAACACTTTTTAATCAGCAGTTCATCACTTAATCCCAAAACTTAAGACAACTTTAAGTCCTGTTGTGAAAACTTCTCGCTTAAGATATTGAGCTGAAAATGTAGTCAAACATTAAGTGCTGTTTGAATCGGAAGTGAAGGCTATTTCGCACCAAATATTTTATCCGACAATTACTGTCCCAAACACTTGAGTATAGGATATATGGACTAAAAGTTTCTTTGGTTAACGACTGACTGTTTTTTAGAGTCAATGATAACATTAATAGTTATAAAAAGTCTGTATAATTGATAGCATTGACAGCAGAATACAGTTGTCTCTGAGCTGTAGAGCACCAGAAGGTTAGACGGGAATGGGATACCAATACAATACTGCACTCTTATGCTGAGAGACAAACAGCTATCACACCAGAGAAAAGCGATTCTCTTATCAATCAATTGAAAAATAAATGATAAAAATACAGACGAAAAATGAGATAACGTTTGAAAACAACTCTTTTTTTGCACAAAAAATGAATAAAATATTTGCAAAAAGTTAACAAAAAGTTTGAGTTTTCAATCAAAATCACTAAAAAATCAATTGAAAGACAAAATCAATAATTTTAAACAATTTTTTCATTAGTTTTGTTAAAAATTCATTCAAAAAAAACAATTTATTATTCAATCAAACAATTAAATAAAAAATCAATAAATGAATCAAAAATATTGGTTTCAAGTCTAAAAAAGGGGTTATTTTTGGAACAAATGATAGAAAACACAATAAAAGGGGCAAACATTTAGAGCAAGAAAGGGTTGAACACCAGGGGTTAGGTATAAAAACACAGACTTATGGTATAAATCAATTTCAACAACAAATTGACTGAAAATTACAGAAAAAAGACATTTTTTTCAAAACATTTTAATTCAAAAAAATTCAATTCAATAGAAAATTAATATCATTTTTGACATCCAAGTGCTCAAATGCTCCCGCATTAGGGGTTTCCCACAATTTATTATAATTTCAATTTAAATATAATTTTTAAGACAAAATGTTGGCTCTGGTATGTCGTCGGGTCACTCAACCGCCCGCTTAAGAGGTACTGTTCTTACACGCAATGATCGCTTCCTCGCCAACCGCTGACATCACTGTTACCTAAAAGTGCGAACAAAAGCCGGCAATTAGTTACCGAAACAGAGGACCGCAAATGGCTGTCCACTCACTATAACAGTGTTGTCTTCCTTTCCGTACTCGTCCTTAATTTTTTGTCCCATCTCTCCCTCAGGGATGCGCAGGTCGTCCCGAGTGTCGCCCTTATCGTTCATGAGAGTGACGAAGCCGTCATCACTGATATCAATCAACTGTTAAACAAAAACATCAATCAATACCAGTGGACACAAACCGAGGGCACCGGCGACGGGCACCGGGACTCTACCTGGAAGTCACTGCGATTCACATTCGGAACATCAATATTATGAGTCGATGGACACAAGTCTTCGTACTTTTTGTTAGTGAAGATATCGAGTCCAACCAAATGCACCTGAAATTTAAACAAAAGGGTTACTTAGGGGGTCATCGGGAGGGTTGGCAGTGTGGGGGCTAACCTTGGCGTGTCCATGTTTGCCGGTCTTACTGGTGCTCATCTCCATGATCTTGCAGGGCCTGGCCTTTATCATCACAAAGCCATTCTTACGCAGTGACGAGCACTGGACTGGGTATGTAACCGACGCTCCCGAACCTGCGGCCGCGTATTCTTCACCGTCGCCTTCCATGTCGTCTAATGTCTGGCCGAACACGTGATTTGAAAAGTGAATGAAATCTCTGTTTAGAGAAACAAATGAGACGTTAATTGAAAAACAAAATCAATAAACAAATCAATGATTAGTTTTGATTGCAATTAAGTGCCGGCGAAAAGAGCGTCCATATTGTGAGCGCAGGTATTGTTTAGGCACTGGTATGCCTGCGCTCTCACACACACACACACAGTGAGAGCACTGGGATATTGGCTTTTGATTTATGTTTTAAGCATTAATTGAATGAATAGTTACCTAAAAATAGAGGAGTTTTTGATTGCAATTGAGTTTAGGTTTAACTGAAAACACAATCAAATTGTTATTAATTTGTGATTGAATTGCAATTTAAGGGAAAGGTATGTAAGGATCGGTTGGACAGACACTCACCACAACGTGACTCCTCCTCAACACCAGCGCTCTGTTGAAAGAAAGAGCACCAGAAGTCTAGTGCACTCTCTCTCCGGAGACTGGAGTCCTAACCGATAGGCAGCTGTGCTTTTGGTCGGTCTCTACGCCGACCACCACTTCTATCCACTCTCGCACTCGTATGAAACGCCAGAGCGTATGACGTGTTGTCCTCTCTTTTAAGCGACTCTCTAAACAACTTTACTGTGAATTGATGTCCAGTACTATTCAATAGTGAACTCAACGCTGGAGTGAAGTAAAAAAGTGCCAAAACATTAATGTAATAACAAATGCTTTTTAATTAAAGAAAAAGCTGTTTAAAACACTATTCATATAAAACGTAAACAAATTTAAAGCCCTTTTCAGAGAAAGCGTTTGAATATTGAGTTTAATATTGTTTTTGAAGTTTTGAACCCCTTTTTAATGATTACGTTATTTGTGGACGAATTAATGAAAACCTATTCGACGTCTGATTGGACGACAATTTCATTAAAGTTTATATTCACTGAAAAACACGTGTTTTTAACCAATATTTTCATTGAATTGAAATCTGCTTTCAATTAATTAATGACTTGTTTTGCAAACCATTTATAACTGTTTGCAAAGCAATGGATAAAATAATCCCAAAGTTTAAAGGCATTAAAGCCTATGAGGAAGAGATGGCCAACACATCCGCCACCGATGAGACAATCGACACCCAAAAGCCACTGAAGAGGAAGAGTGAAGAAATTGATCCGATGTTGAAGTCGGCCTCAAATGAGAAGCGTTTGAAGTCTTTGAAAGAAAGACTAGATTTTGATAAAAGACAACAATTATTGGTAAAGAAATCCATCAATGATTGCAACAAAAGGGTTAATAAACGCATTGTTTTCAGTGAAGACAGTGGTGTCGGTGACCAAATCAGTGACCTCTTGACCGCCGAGAAACTTAAGACAAGTGTTGATTCGTCGGCGAAATCCAAGTCTAAAGGAAAACAGTTGTTTGAAAGTGATTCCGAAGACGAGGACAATGAGGCTGAGAGTGGAAGTGATGGTAAACAGCTATTAAAAGACTTTGATTTGGATTTAAATAAGAAAATCAGTGATAAAAACGCCGAAAAACTCATTGAATTGAACTCTCGTTTTGCACACGACTTGCGGTTCAGAATTGATGACCGCTTTTTAGATCCAATAGAAGATAATGACGAAGAAGTGGATGAGAGTCAGAAGAACCTGAATCTATTGGAAGGGGTTTTGGGAAAGAGTTTGAAACCAATTATCAAAAGCAAAGACACTATAAATGAAAGCAATAATAAAAACCATTTATTTGTTTCACGTTTTGATCCAAAGTCTGAAAAGTCTTCCGAATATGAAGTGAACACCTCTTCAGACAAAAAGAGCAAAAGAGTGTCTTTTGATCAGAAAGTGTTGGACAAGGAGTCAAAGAAGTCCACCGAAGAACTCGACCCTAAAGTCTCAAATGAGGTCTACTTTGAGGTCAGTTCTTCACTCAAAGAGTCTTTTACTCAAAAAGAGGACGAGTTTTCGTTGTCTAAGATGTTTGGAAGCAATAGTTCTTCGGCTGAAACGGAAGACAACACTTCTGAGCAGACATTTGAACCGCTTTTTGAAAATATAGTTAACAATAAGAGAAAACTTGAAGTTATGTCCAATCCTTTCAGATATGACAGCAGTAGTAGTGATGATGAAGAGGAAGAAGACATAGAAGTGGTGGTGGGAAGTGCTTCCAACACATCTGCGGACAAACCGAAACCATTTTTAAAGGGTTTGAAGTTTTTCTTCGATAAAAACGATTCTCGTTTTACTGAAGACTTGTTTTATAGCAAAGAGTTGATAGAAAAAGCAAAGAATAGTTGGAAAGAGAGGCAGAAAATGATCATCAGATCCATAGCTGTGCGGAAGAGGTCCGCAAAGAAGAATAAAAAGTGGGAACAAAATCAGCAAAAAATATATAAAACAAAAAATAATTATAAAAACTTCAAAACAAATCAATAATTGGTTTATATTTTCATTAATTTATTAAAAAATGTTTTATTTTTGTTCACAAAAACACTATTTATTTGAGAAATGCTTTCAATTTAATGATTAATTGCTTTTTTAAGACTATAAGTGCTTTACAATCCATAGTCTATCCTTCGGGAGCGCAGGTCATCCACGTATTGTTTGAGCCGTTGATTACCGTCCTCTTTGTTACCCCAATAGTCTTCTGGCGGCGGCCCTTCCACTAAGCGGAGGAAGTAATGGCAGTGAAAATAGCGAACCTCTCCGAACCTCATCCTCGCGTGCTTTCGGATCCCTTTAATGACCAGCCCTTTGGTGGCAAAGCTCTCTCCGATCCACATATTGGACTTGAACTCAAAGTTGTGTTCCTTAACCGCTATCTCCTGGGCCTCTAAGAGGACTTCTTTGACGATTTGTGCCCCTTTTTTGGGCACAAACGACAACTGCTTCACCGCTTCGTCAATAGACATACCCCTTATCTGTTGGCAGTGAAAACAGTAATCAATTAAATTGTTAGGAAATACCCCTTAAATGCCTACAAAACTGGTGATAAACCACATCTTTTTGGGCGAGTATTTGATGTTTGCTCTGAAGTGACAGTAAGTCTGCAAACAATTCACTCAAATGTTAATTAAATTGTGAAAAAGCTAACCAATAGTTACCCTAATGTTTGGACTGTCGTCTAACCCCTGAGGGGGCAAAACAATCAGATTTTTTTGCGGCCATCGCTTAGGTTCGGGGTATGGTTTGGTCGCTTCGGGATCGTACTCATAGGTCAGACACCGGTTTGTTGTCCACAGACACCGACCGATCGGCGACTGAATCGCTGATTGTTTTGATGAAAAAGTGATTAAATATTTAAACGTTTTTAACATTTCATTGAATTTATAAACAAATTATTGTTTTGTTTTGGTTTTCAATGAATAAACAAAATGTTTGTATTGTTTCACAAACAGATGGCATAGGGTTTGGCAAATACATAAAGTATGGCCTCTAATGAGACGGAGGAGGGACTCAACCAATGGCTCTAAATGTAGTAAAAGTGTTAATAAATTACTGATTCATTGTTTTCATACTTTTTGTCCGACGCCTCAGAGTTTCAATGAGTTTTTGGCGCTTTTTGCCATAAAATGAGTCCAAAAGTGATATTAATATCAGTTTTAAGTGTAATTGAGTTCAAGTGTTGTCTTCTGTTGTCAACTGTCCGTCCAATTCATACATACCTTTCCTCTCAACACAATTGAAAGCCTAATCCAGTGTTTGATTAACGGATCCAATGACTGAAGCGATGAATAACCGAAACAAACGCCTGAATCGGAAGAAAATCTGTTCATTGATTACAAACAATGGTTTGACTGAAGACAAGGAATCAGTTTTAGATAATATGAAACACGACTTCTTCGCCCATATGTCCGACAGACGCTGCGACCGCGCGGACCGACACCGGCGGACAGTGGCGGTCATGCGGAAGGAGTTTCAGTCACTGCTGATGCAAATACCCACTGATCTACAGAACCTAACCATTGAAGAGATTGTCGCCAAAGACGGAACCATTGGATTCACTGAGCACTCAAACGGCGATAAGTGCTTAACCGTTGGTATTAATAAGACTTTGATTTCTAAGGCCACCAATGATTTGTCACAAGAAATGGCGACAAAGAGGACGGAATCGATGCGAAAACCAAACCTTTTGAAGACAACGCTCACCAAAACGATGTCAACGCAGAAGACATCGAAAGAGACTAACCGTTCGGGGATTGCGACCCGAAGTGCACTCAAAACGCATACAACGAGACATGTGTTGACTCACGAGAAGCAGAAGACAGTGAGTACTGTCACTGATGTCACCGAAGAAGTGAAGACAGAGATTGTCTTTCCTATCGGTTTGTCTCAACTGAAACCTCCGCGAAAGCCCAGCTCTGATGAGGAAGTGGTCACTCTTTGCTTCTCAACCGCCGGCACACCTCTACTTATGGACAGAATCGCTGAGAGAATCGATAAATAGGTTTAAATATGACTTCAATTGAAACAATAATTCAATACTTTATTGCAATTAATATTAATTTCAATTCAAATCTAATTATATTTTATTTTTCAATACTTTTTGTGTCAAAAAGTGTTTTATTTTTATCGCATTTTCACTTCAAATTCAAAACTGAAATAATATTTCAAATATTAATACAATTTTTAATTTTATTAAACATTTTGTTTCAAATTATTCAAAAAAAGCTCTTATTTTATATATTTCTGAATAAAATGTTAATTGTTTTGTGAAAAAGTCAATCAAACTGTGCTATCATTGGACTAATGCTTGAGATTCAACTGATTGTCTTTTTATGGCTTAAATCAGTTGTGAATACATCAGAAGAGATGAAAGGGAAATGAATTGTTGTTATAATTAATTGAATATTTTATTATACAATGTTTTATTTTTGGTTCAAATGAATCATAAGTTTAACTCATATTTAGTATTAAATTGTGAATCAAATGAGTGTTTAATCAATGAATTGACAAAAATATATAATATATTGAAAGCATTGAATAGTTTTGATATAAATTAACAAAAAATATAAAACAATAAGAAATTTATTTATTTTCCAATACTTTCTTAACAGAAGTGTCAGAACTGTTGGACAAAGTTTCAGTATTTTCTGTTGTGAATGAAGTTTTGCCTAAATATTGAAACAAATGATTAAATATTTAATAAATTATTGTTTGAATTCATTACTCGATTCCGAGCCTAAAGTGCTTCCACTTTGAGTCAAGACTTCTGTTATTAATGAAAAGTAATTAATATTTAATTCATTTTTTAATTATTTTATTAAAAAATACTTTTCTT
>JAQGAT010001476.1:0-13869 GCA_034687845.1 Pantelozetes paolii
AAGCTGTGATACCAAAGAAGTGGTCAGATATCTGATGAAGTCGATGGCCATTGAGAACCAGTTGGAAGTGATTATGATTTTGAAGACAATCGTTGACAACAATGACTGGGATTTTGAGATATTCTTGGATTTGATTCGTTATGAATGCTTAACCGCCGATGACTTGAAGCAGTGGTCAGGAAATGATTTAATCGAGTCAACAGTTTTGGCCAAAATAATGGTCAATAAATGCAAGCAATTGGAGGAAAGGGTTATACAATTGTCAAGTGTTGGGTCAAACACCGAGGAATGGGTCAAACCAAGGAAGGAAATGCTTTCTCAAAGATACGGGAGTTTGAGATCAAGACGTTAAAACATTTTTCCATTATTTTCGTCACTTTTTGTCTATTTTTTTGTTTTTGTTTTCATTTTCTAATTTTGTTTTAATTTTTAAATTATTTTTTCTTTTTTTCATATTTTTTCGTAAAATTAAGTAATTTTTCACTTCTTTTGGAAATTAATTGAAAAATAATTTGCCTTTAATTCAGTAATACTTTCACTAAAAATATGAGATAAAAATTGATATCAGTTTTGAAGCCATTAATCAATTGAAGAGATGTTTGAATTTAATAACGTTTTAATGTTTAAGAAATTGATTAATAGTTTTCAATGTTTAAGAATTTTTGGGTAAAAACTGTTTTATATCACAAAATATTGTTTTAAATTTCATATTAATCTTAAAACACATTAAAATTATTTGCATTTAAAATAAGTGATACTTTTTTTGATGAGATATTTTGAAATTCAAACAAATTTTGGGTAATTTTTGTTTGAATTCATTAAATGAGTGAAAATATTTGCATAAAATGTGTTTTGAGTTTTAATTTCTCATCTGTTGTACCAAAATATGTGAACAAATGGTCTGAAGATTAGGATCTGGTAATCAATATAATCAATGCTTGTGAACACCAGAAGCGGTTAACAAATGAGAGCCAATCGGGTGTTCAGTACTGCTATGAATCACAATTAGGTGAACAGTGGCTGAGCTCTAAGAGATGTGCTATTCTTTGGATGCGTTATGTGTTGACTCTCTATTGGAATCGATGGCTAGAAGTAGTGGAACCGAATGAATGAACTTGTTTTCAAGTCTATTGATCTGTTGTATACTATCAGTGCTGTCCAGTGGTGTACAATGCATTTGGTAGAGCACTGGTGGTAAGGCAATGATGTTCAGTTGTGGAACTGGAAGTGAGTGTTTGATAACAGGTTTGGCTTTTTGTTGGTTTTAGTAAATTATATGTTTATATGTTTACATAACAGCACTGAGAGGTTCAATGAGAGGGAGACCAGAGTTTTAAAGCCTATAATTAAGTGTTGAGGTGTGGCTCACATCCAGAGAATATCAATTAAAGTATAGTTATGAGGAGGTATTGGAGGTATCAGTGCTATCAGTGCTGTAAGAGCTATGAGTAGTAAGTCTTATGATGAGTGGCACTCAGAAATTCATTGTTCAGGCACAAACGCAGAGGTGGTCCAACCCTGGATCGGGTTTCTCTATCAGTACAACCGTTTCTTAGCGCTCATCGGGAGGTCTTACTCTATGACATGATATATACTTCCATAACTGACCTCTCGTTGACCCCATCACCCAAGCACTCGGTTCTCATAGTTATCATTCATTTCGTAGTTAGCAATATATGAACACTGAGTGATGTCTGACCCCAACCGACGACCCAATGGTCTCTTAATTCATAAAAATATTTTTAATGACATCAATGAACACAAGAATCGGATATCGGTTTACAACTCATATAATAGACATTCAGTTTCTATTATCAGTTGTTTTCACATCAGATATGAGTAACTATTGAATAGTTTTTTATGTATTCCATGTTTTGCATCACTACTACCAGTGCTAGACTACCAGTGCGATCGACAAAAGCTTTAATTTTCGATCAAATTTTGATGCGAGTGAAGGATAAGCGCCAATGATTACCAATGTTTTAGTAGTCGTTCAGACGACTATTCCCTGCGGACGGGTAGCTCTGGATGACTACCTGAATCACTGAGTGCTGTGTTTTGGACCATTGCTAGACCTCATCAAATCATACGATGCATTTGGAAAATGTGCTGCACGTGAGCACTGGTCCATAAAGTTAGAGCTCTTTCTAATCTAGAGATATATGACGTCTCTCTGAGTCAAACACTAATACAATACAAACCAAAGGTTTTGGTTATATTCTGCACTTAGAGCACAGACACCACATTATGACCTATACTGCAGGCACTCTATGATTACATTGCCTTTCACTGAAAGATGAATGACTCGTATTGAAGCAAATAATCCGAAGAAAAAGTTTATATAAAAAATAATGTAATCATTGAATGAAATCAAATATTATTTCGTTTATTATCTCTTAATCTTTGCATTAAATCCCAAATCATTTCGTTCAATGAGTTTTGATTTTTTGGCACAAATATTGCAAATAATTCATTGAATGGTTAGAAAAATGTTTGAAATTCTTAGTGAAACAAATGTTTTGAGAAATTGTTGTGAAATGTAAATCTGGAGTGAAATGTAAAGAGCAATGAAATGCAATGTAAAGCACAGTAACTGTTGTTTTGATAGTTTTGATGATTCTCTCTATTGTTTGAGTGTTTTGTGAATTACATAGTCGTTGGGAAGTTTGGGAGCAATCGATGGGCTGTTTGTAGTGAATGCACGCATTAATCCATTTTATAATGAAGTGCACACATCCGTGATGTTCACTATAAGCCACCTGCCATACAATGCCACACAATGCCACGCAATGCCATAGAGCACAGGCGGCTAACGGCCAACAGTGAAGGCCTTACTAACACATGAAGCGGACGGGTATTACTCGAGTGTCTGTCTAAACACAAATCAATACAAATATCGATCTGTATATAGAAGTAAGTTATGAGTCGAGTCTTCCTCTTTACTACCGTTGCCACTGTTAGACAAGAGCCACACCCGACCCGACCATTGCGTGCTCAACAAAATAAACGCTTAACCTATGCTTTGCCTCTTTATAGCCGCTGAACACAACAGACAATCGTTTTATATTCACATACTTTTCAATTCAATGCAATATTTGAATCGATTTTTGTTATGTTTTGTTGCCATAACTCATACCAAAAGTTTTGAATATTCAGTGCACTGGGAGTCTCACTAATGGATTGATAATCAATGATCTCGAGTAAACATATTTATTACTACAATGAGCTGAACAACAAATATTAGGTCTTTCCTATTTGCAAACCTATTTGCAGACGTTATGTAAACTTGCATTGAATATGAAAGCACTTGTATGTCATTTGAATGCTTATCTCAATCGAAACATACGGTTAAAGACAACAAAAATTAAAACTCATATATATTTTACAGTGAATTTGCAATCGATGTCAGATTATTGGTGTTTGAGATAACAGTGTGTTCACTGAGTTTTGAACACAAGTTATTTGAACACAAAATCCGAAAACCGATCGAAATGTCGAGTATTTGTGAGTTTTGGCAAAAATCCCGGCATTAAAAGCGGTGAACGACAGGGAAAGACAGGGAAAGGTATAAAAGACTACTAAAAGCCGATTATAAATAGCGAATAACTTATTAGTACTTCAATGAAGTCGAGTATACTTTTTGTTGAAAAACAAGCACTTTATTAATGCATATAAGTGTCGATCATCGCTATATTGCAATGTATTTGCATATTAATGAGGGAGGGAAGGAAGGGATGGAGTGAAAGCATCATATATACTATGTGTGCACTTTTGCATAACCATTGCATATCTAATATACGTAACTCTAGTTTTTTTTCTCGTTGGAAACAAACCCTACTTTTCATTCATTATATGACTGAAAGAGAAATAATACCAAAAAAAGAGAGAAAATTTTGTTTTAAAAAAATATTTCAACAGAACTGCAGAACTCATACAATATTTTGTTGTCTGAAAGGCGTTTTGCTTTACATTCTTAGCCATAGCCTCAACTCTCGAGTCTTATGTTCCCTATCTCTAGGCTATGAGCTGTTGGTCAGGCCTACCTATTTTGAAATACAAGTGCCGTTTCGATTATTTTTAGTAATAAAACACAAGACTAATAGCATTTTTTGTCTGCCTATTCTCATAACTCATCTAAAAGTCAAGACCCCTATCAGGCGCTGTTAGCCATCAAATCTAATCGTTTAGTATTTTTAAGAAATGAATATTTTATAGTATAATAAGTTATATTGAATACACAGTTAGGACTTGACTTTCAGTTCAATATTTATTAATAGTTTTTTATTTTTTGCTCAAAATTAATGAAAAAATGCATTCAATATATAATTGCTTACAAATAAATACTACAAAAAAAGTAATAAATAAGTAAAGCATTAAAAACTTTAACATAAAAAACATTACATAATAACCAGAGATTTGAAAACAAATGTTTGAAAAATATTCTTAACTTTAGACAAAAAACTCTACAATTTTTTCCATCGTTTTTGTGATTCTTGTATTATATTTACAAATATTTATCAAAAAAGAGATGTTATTTCTCATTGCTGTTAACAAATTCAAAAATAGTGGCCTCCGGGCCAAACATATAAATAGCGAAAAGAAGTAATTGTTTTAGATTAGGGGCTAAACTGAGATAAATATTAGTTTTTTTCATCAATCGACTACTGCTTTCTCACATAAACATAAACATTAGACTCGTTAGACATTAACTCTAATAAACGATAAGTTTAAACATTAAATGAAGTGATTTCTGAAATGTTATTATTTTTTTGTGACTCTTTTAGAAAGCGATTGAATGTCTGACAGATAGCTATGAAATCAGTGGTGAAAATGTTTTTTAGTCATCTCTGCCTTTCCCATACATTTTGCATAATCGTGAGGAAAGGCAGATATTCAAGATCCGTATATCGACTCCAATATTCAGTACTGACTCTCAATTTGAGTATAGCTTCAGGTTTTTTATAGACTTCAAAAGGGATTGAATTTTGTTTTTGTATAAAATGGCAAAAGAATAGCAAATAATGAATAAAACATTTATACAAAAAACACTAAACAATACTATAATGTAATAAAAGTTTTCAATCAACGAGTCTTTAAATAAATTATTGTAAAATATGTTTTCATGTTTTTTGTTGTTTGTGTCGATTTGGATGACATTATACTAGAGTTTATCAAATGATTTTGGATTTGTTAAGAGTTCTCTGGTCAGTCTCCATGTCATCTTTGCTGCGTTTTCCAGAGAGCTATCAATTGTATAAGAATTTTACAAAAATTATTATTATTTTATACAAAATTTAAGTATTTTTAACAATAATTATTCAAAAATATATGCTCAAAGAAACTGTTCATAACTTTCAGTGAAATTGCTGACAATTTATATGTTATTCAACTAAACAGACAATTATAGGAATAATTGAATGCAATGTTAGAAAAGATATTAAAAACACATTTCACTGCATGTCTTCAATATATAAATTTACAAATTCTCGCCTTTTATACAGTTATGGTCTCACCTATGCTCTCAGTTATGGATAACGAGTTTATGTCTTAAAATGAAAAACATATAAAAATAATATTTATATTTCACTAAATCTAAGCCTAAATGTGAGCCTAAACTCAATTGTATGGTTTGAATAAAAACATGTATTCATTCAGTGATTTCGCATTCAAATGCATTGTAAGGCTAATGAAAATGTAAAGCATTGATGTCTAACCTGTGAGACTTCCCCCTAAATAGGTCCAGATTTGGGAGGAAATAGTGCGGACATCGACGACACTGTAGACATGATATGAGTTGAAGTAGTATACCATTGATGCGATCACCCAAACAGACCTCATCCCATTCACACTCACGCGGGTGTTTTTCGCACTCATATAATAGTAATGTTTTCAAGTGATAGGCATTTATCGGCAGCCCTGGTAGATCCAAGTGCCGGTCGCGCAGTGTTTTAAGTATTGAAAGACATTTTTTACGACATCCGCCCTAAAAGACAGTCAAAAAACTTTTAGTTTCTTTTTAAGTGAATAATGAATTGCTTTGAAGAGTAATGAATCGCTTTTTGAGCTTCACTTCAACTATATTTTTGAGGAATGGCTGAAATGAATCTGTCATTACCTGTAATAATCGATTTTCAGCCTCAAGAAAGCTGAGTACCCAGGCATCCCCTTCCATAGAGCTTTGTTTGCCCTGAAATTGATTAGATTTAAGAGAAAGTTCAATCGTTTCTCAAATTTATTGAAACATTAATTTTGTTGAACAAACCTGTAGTGAAACACATTCTTTGCTGAGGAGATCGAATCCCTCGGCTTTGACTTCGGCAACAATGTTGGGGGGTGGCCAGGGGCAGGTCGGCATTGGCCAGTGCGCCGCCGAACGAGGCCAAAGGCCACTGCATCGGAACGCTGTCAGACCGATAGGAGATTTTAATATTCAATTTGTCTATTAATTTGCCGATAATTGCAGTGAAAAGTATATGTAATTTATAAATACCAGGTGTAATCTGAACCACATATCTCTCCCTGATTCTCAATTTCACTTCACTGGTGTCCGGGATCATTTTGACCAGATCTCTATAATTGCTTTTATCACATGCTTGTGCCACCTGAATGGGACAGTTAGATGCAATGCATTAATATTTGATTAACAAATTAAAAAACATTTAGAATTATTGCAAACATAATAGCAGTTATGATAATAGCCTTAAAGCCCAAGGGTTAGGGTTTTTGGGTATTGTTTATGTGTTCATCACTTTTCAACGCAAATGTTTTGGGCGTTTAAATGATTTAACGTTTGAATAAAATAGTATATAATTTAAGTCTTAGCGATAATCGTTGAGTAAAAGCTGACAATTACTCACTAGTGTCTGAAATCTGGACCTTATTTTGCGAGCACTCAAATACCCGGACGCTGTTATGAACTCAACCCATAGAGACATCGACCGCTTTCGACCATCGGATAGCTATGTGTTGTAAATATTATAATAAATGTTATTATATTTTGAGAGAAATTTTGCAACAAATATAAGAAATGCAAACTATTTTCTCAATATTAACATACCTTGAGTACAGCACAGCCCGGGAGAGAGCCGTCATCAACAAAATTGAAAACTCCCATTTGGTTCAGGTATAAGACAACTTCAAATTCAGTGGGCGATATCACTTCCAGCCCTACAGTGATAATCAGATAAATACCATTGAGTTTGACATTTAATATATAATAACTTATTCTCTTATTTATGGTGTTTATGGTATCGTATAATAAGTCTAACAATAGGTTTGAGAATTAATAATAATTTTTCATTTCTCTTATGAAATGATTCTCAAAACTGATAAGTGATTTATACTCTTATATCTCTCAACGTATGCACAAAATTGAATAAAAAATTAATTAAACTTCAAATTAATTATCTTTTGTTCTGATTTTCAACTCCTAATTATAGTAGTTGATAGTATTTTGCCCCCTGTACATCTCATGCTGTTTTATATTTTGACCCTGTGTTTCATATTTCATTTATTATTTCCTAATCTCTATATAAATTTTAATTTTGTGTCCGATATTTGCCATTATTATCAGTGAGTGTCCATAATATATGGTTTGGTTTTGTCTAAAGGACTCGACTATTGGTAAACATTTGAGAACACAGTTTGAAGTCTTCTTGAAATCTCATGCAATGTTTGATTGATTGAAAAAGTTTCTCACGTTTTTGTTTGCCTCCAAAAGCAAGCCTTTATATAATTTTTCATTTCATACCCTCCTAGCCCTGCCCTCCCCTCCCTGGTCTCTTAGTTAACATGATATGAATTATTATTATTATAATTACAATTATTGTTTGAATTCTAATTGTTTTCTAAATAAATATTTTGTGAAACTATATGTAAAGACAAACAAATAAGAGATTCAATCAATTGTGCGATGATTTTGAAAAACAAATTGATTTATATATTCATTTGAATTTAGGTTTGAATTCAATTCAATTTGAATTGCAATTAATTGCAATGATTTATGTAGTGATCACTCAATAAAACAAATATATCTCTAAATAATTGTTACAAAAGAATATATTATTTAATAGTTTTGAAGAAGTGATTGATTTTTAAATAGATTTTTAATGAATAAGTATTTTAAAAGAAGACATACCTTCGTAATGTCCATTGCATTCAGTGAGACTGGAAATGAACCTGGGCTCTTGGACCTCCACTTCTTTGAGCACATCCTGGACTATTTTAGTGATCTCTCTAATTGTTTTAGCAATTTGTCCCCTCCTATCAAAAATTGCAATCATTTTATTGACGAAACAAATAGTTTTTTTGCCCAAAAATATAATACAATTTTAAATCATATATTGTTTTCAATAGTATTTTGTCTGTTATCTGAGAGGAAGTGAACGATAGTTACACTAAAAGACTGTTTTTGAACGAAAAGCCATAAAATGAATGCCAAAGACATAAAAATTTAAATGAATAGCAAAGTGAAGGTCAACTCTATTCCCGATTTTGTAATCAGTATTTTAATTAAAACCTCTTTTTTCAAAGACATCTGTTTTTTATAGATTTGTAAAGCAATTGAAAATTTTTTGTTATTATTTCTCCAATTATTTATGAGATGTTTATATCGTTTCACTTTTTTTGGGTATAGTTTTCAATTGAAATAAAACTAAAATAAAGTGTTTATGAGTCTCACCGGTAGACAACCCTTTCGTTGCAATATTTGTTAATATGAAAAATGAGCTTGGTAGCACCACCACCTATCTGTGCGTCCGGTGGCACAAGCATTTTGCCCAACAGTTATTCACAAATTTTCTTTTATTGTTGAGAAAACACTTAAATCACATAAATTAACACAAATTTCAAAGCTCTGGTAATCACTGGTATTATTGGTATAATTGGTGTCGTTTTGATCATAAAATATCACTTTTTTCTTAATGTTATTACAATTACTTTTCAAAGGAATTGATTTAATGATGATTTTTGTGTAGAAATATTTGCAAACGAATGGACCGTCGCTTCAATTGTATTCACATTTCATTTGATTACTTGAATCTATAGTTGTGTTTGAAATCTATAGTGTTTTTCCACACACAGACATCAACTCCTGGCTTCGGGAACCGTTCAGATATTTGTGTCAGAAGCAAATTAGTGACTGAGCAGTCTCTTAGTCCTCACTCTCACTGCAAACTAATTCCTGTGCAGCACTGGGTATGAATTGCATACGAGTAGCAAAAGTTGATATAAAGTGCTACGAAAAAGAGTCTCCAATACTCACTGATGGTATGAATATCTTGTTAGTGTCTGAGATGCCACGCGCGGCCAGGCTGTAGGGGCGGGCTGTTTGCTTTAGCATTGGCTGCGGGAGCTGAAGCTATTTTATATAAATCTTGTTGTGTGAGGTCTACTCTTATACCACTTCTCCAACCTTTTCCTCTTATATTAATGATTCTCTACTCTCTCTGTAATGTAATCCTATATAATATATTGCAAATGGTTTCTACTCTTTGTTTTCCTCATGAGATATGATTAGTGGCGGAACCAGATGTGCATCACTTCTCACATCTCTCTCTAAGCAAACTTTTTTTGAGCAGATCATTGAATTATTGCCAATACTTGCTGGCAATCGATGTTATTATTGACTTCAGAGATCACTTCAGAGATCATTTGATATTTACTAACATTTTGCTGTCAAAACATACTTTCAATTCATTGCTCAAAGCATTTGCAAGACTTCCGCCACTTTTTCATCGATTTCTTTATGGATTACTTCTTCTTCTTCTTCTCTTCTCTTCCGTTGTGTTTAGTTTTGTCTCTGAATAAGAATTGTTGAAAATGTTGTGAATATTAGTGAATATAATAGAAGTTTTGTTTTTATCTATTTTAGCCTTAAATTCAATGAATTTTATTGTATTTATGAATAATATTTTTATTTTATAACTAAATTATCACTGAATATAAATAAGGGGTAAATGTTCTTAATATTAATCAATGTCATTTTGATTTTAATATGATTTGTAATTCATTTTGGATTACAAAAACTTAAATCCATTTTTATATAATTGAAAATATTTTTGTTTGTTTTAAAAAACACTTTTCTCACAGAATCTGAAATTTCTCAGACTTTCAAAAGTGACATAACGTCTAAATTAAATATATTTCTCCCTTTCCCCCTCCACTCAGGGAATAATAAATTGAAAGCAACCCCTTAATATGTGGAGTAAACGACATGTATCACTCATCACTGCTCATATTTGAATATTTAACATGATAATTTGA
The DNA here is from genome assembly GCA_034687845.1 of Pantelozetes paolii. Lineage (NCBI taxonomy): Eukaryota > Metazoa > Arthropoda > Arachnida > Sarcoptiformes > Oribellidae > Pantelozetes > Pantelozetes paolii. Next base: position 10,264 of record JAQGAT010001476.1, read on the forward strand.
AAGTCAAGTACTAAGTTTGATAATACTTCACTCATTTCATGTTTATTTGATTGGATTCTCATTGTTTAGATTCTGTGGTAATAATTGTGCAATACTTGGTAATTAAGCTCAAATTGAATGGGGATAGAGTGCTATTATAAACTGAACTTGGCTATTTAACTACAGTATTAAATACAACAAAACAGACAATCAATCAAATAAACCTCTGTTTCTCTTCTTTATCTCTTAATGTATTCAATTATTTCACATTTGAATGAATGATTCAAATGATTAATATTTTGCTTCAAAATAATGTCAAAGAATTTGATTTTTTGCTCAGAAATTGATTTATTAGTGTAAAAGACAAACATTTATGATATTTAACATTACTTTTATCAATAGCTATGCATAAAATCCAGTTCCAGTTGTGTTGCTGTCTATACTGTGTCTGTAATTGTTTTTATTGTTTCCTCAAAAGAATTGATTATTTGATAAAAAGATCAATCTTTGAGTTAATCACAGATTTTTGGCAATTATTTTATTTATTTCTTCGCAAATGTAATATATCTTCAGTCGTTAGCGTTGGAGAAAAATGGATATCTGTTTGTGTGTGCTCTCCAGTGCTGTTCAGATGCCACACAAATATATCTTCCAAACCCTCTGAGAGGCTATGACTGAGAGCTCTGACACCCACTGAGACAAATGAACAAAATTAAAAGCATAATAACAATTAAAGTTTTATTTTTTGCACAAAAATACACTTAAAAACGTAAAATGTTTTTATTACTCGTAAACTATAAATAAACTGCAAATAAATGAATCATTTTTCACAATGTCTTCACTTATTCACTATTAAATGAAATGTTATTTCAATGGAAAGTAATGTTTGTTTTTGTTTTCAATTTAAAAGTTTCTGAAAATTTTATTTCTTTTAATTAATTACTTAAAAGTTTTATTTTCTAGCAATTAATTCACAGGTTTTGTAACTAAGACTCAGTTTTTAAGTCAATAATTAAATACAATTTTTGATGGGTTTTAATGATTCAATAGAAAGACTTGAATTGATTTATGAATTGAATTTCATTTAATTGACTGAAAGACTGAATCTTTAACTAATTTTTTGTTGATTTCATTTGAAATTAATTCAAAGGTTTTAAATCAAAATGATTTGAACCGATAGCTGATAGACAGTAATGATGACCGACAGGTGCACAACATTTATAAGTTGTTTGAATGACTTTTAGACTAACATTTCGGACAAAATATTATATCAAATACTAGGGAATGGAAACTAAGTTTTGTTTTCAAGAGTTAGTCAGTCGTATGGAAATGGATGAGCCCTGAGCTCTGAAGGACTGACTGTCTCTTATCTTGATTTGTCAAAAACTTAGGGAAAAATATTTCTTTAGAGACCAAATAATTATTTTTAAAGACACCAAAAGATTATTATCTGACAGACAGAGGACTGGAAGGACGAGGAGCTCACCGTTCATAGGGCTGAGAGCTGAGTGAATCTGAATCTATACTTATCTGAAGCAAACTTTTTACTGCCGTTTCCAACGATTTAAAGACTTCTCCACTCAATAGACGACATCTTTTTTGACATTATTTTCTCAAATAATTATTATTTTTGATCAAACGATAGCCAACTTTGAACTTGAATTCACCAGAATTTGAGCTCAATTTGCATATTAACCGACATTTGGTCCAAACTTTATGATCTTTTTAATGATTTTCTTTTACTTTAAGATTTTGTTTTTGCTTTTCATTTAACGACAAAAAACTATCAGATTTTAATTAATAATTAGGTATTTGATGGACAGTCGGATGATATTAATATATAACTTGAGTTTGAGGTAAAATATAATATATTAAGGGTTAAAAATATTCAGGGAATGTTTGAAATGTTTTTTACATCCAATGAAATTTTATATATATTTTGAGTGAGATTTGTTTTTCGCATAATTTGTCGCTAAAAATGTGAAAACTCTTAACAAAACTCTAAATCTTTTGCACTCTTTGTTAGAAATGAAAATATTGTCCAAAATCTTATTGTTGAACATTTGGTGATAACCAGTGGATTGAGTGCCGACTTCTTTTGGGCACTGACTGTCGGCACAGCAATCAATACCCGACAGTTCATAAAAGTTCATAAAAGTATTGAATATACGATTGGATTCTCTGTTGAATTCAATGACAATACAAACATAGAGGCGAACAATGGCTTTATGTGAAACTAATCGGGCGTATAAATGTCGCTAAGAGATAGCTGTGCTCTCACTATGTTGGCCGGTGCTGGTGCTGGAGCTGGTTGTGCTACTGGGCTCTCAATTATGTGTCATTCAATGAAAGACTCTAAAAGAGGTGCCGTTTTTCTCCACTGATATACAATCATAATATAAGAACTGTTAGACTGTCTGTTCCTTTGGGCTAAACATATCCCCAGACCTTAGAGTCTGAGCTCATATTCACTCTTAAAGACAAACAATACATGAATTGAATATTTTTTTAGACATTTTCACTAAATTTTAAAATTGAAAAAAATGAAAAGATATTGCTTTCAATCAATTTGAGCAATGTTATTCTAAACCACTCTATAAACTCAACATTCCTTACTATTCCTTACCATTTCTTACCATTCCTTTCCCTAACTCTAAGAGTTTTGTGCAAACATTTCATTTTATTTTGAGATTAATCGCAAGAATTTTATTCTTTGTCGAGAAATACATCATTAAAAGAGAAAATATGTTTATTTCTAAGCACTTGAAGTAAATAAAGAATATATTGTGTAAAAGATGGACGACTGGAAAGTGCGGGGAATGATGGTATGGGGGCTGACATTAACTGATATACCTGTGCAACGGCCTATGGTTAGTACGTCTCGCTTATAGGCCGGACCTGTCGACGCCAGAGAAGACACTTTTCACAGCAGGTCTTAACCATTGCGATGGCTATCAATCAGATAAGAAGTAAAATATACTTTTATATACTTTCATATACTTTCATAGAGTAGTGATAGAGTAGTCTCGCATCTAATCTCAATTGACATAATCGCCAGTTTGTAAACAATATTGCCTTCAGTTTAGAGTTTATTGCAAAATATATTTTAATCGCTTTTAATACTGAATTCATTTTTGACATAAAGTAACTCAACTCAGACTTAACTCAGTCTTGTCTTTACATACAAACAAATCATTTGTCTCTGCGTTTGAATCGTGAAAATATCTGCGAAATGATTGTGAAATGAACTTTTGCTTCAATTGTGTTTAAGTTTCACAGAAATACAGAAATTTATTATTTTTTGAAATTCTTAAATATTTTTTTATCAATTAATAGCCAAACAATCAAAACTTATCTCAAGTATTCAAAAGAGAAAATAATTTAAACACTGATTACCCCTTAATTATGCCTTAATTTCTTCATCAAAATTAGTGAAACGTTAATCAAGTTTTCAATAGATATTGCAAACAATGGCATAAAAATCAAAAGTTATATAACTTTAGTGTTTGTGTTAAAGCAAACAGTTTTCACAACAATTATTATGTTTTCAATTGTAATCTATTTGAAGAGTTCTCTCTCTCTCTCTCTCTCTCTCTCTCTCTCTCTCTCTCTCTCTCTCTCTCTCTC
>JAQGAT010001477.1:0-13864 GCA_034687845.1 Pantelozetes paolii
GGCCTTATAACTCCCGACTCATTAGGTTTGGCGGACGAGAAGACAATCAGAGATATTCTCAATAAGACTAGAATTGCGTTCAAATTAATGAGATTTTTCAGTAAATCGCTAACACTTTTGTGTTTTTTATTTTCATTGTATATAGTATTTGAATACATTTGATAGAATCGGACAAAAGGGTAAAAACAAAATCGGCTTTTCGTCCGGAAACCTATTTGTTATCAACTATTTTCGTGGATATGAGTTATAAAACGATTTAATTATTGATAATAATTTTGCTTGATACTATTATTTTATTGATCATCGCATTATGTATTGTGGTTTTATTGAAACTCATTCAAATGAAACAAGATATTTCTATTTTTATAATTTAAATTGATCAAAATTATCGATTAATCATTAATAAAACAGTATGAGCAAGATAAAATTATAGTAGAGATAATATTTTTCAACAACCTTGATATCATACACAATAGTTAATAACAGAGATTATTGTTATAATTGATTACAGTTTTATATATCTAAAGATAAATTGGTATTTAATATTAATTGACATTTTACTAGAATATATGTAACGGTATGAATTTGCATACACTAATTTAGACGTCGTTGGCGCGCAGCAATTGGCGTTAATAGACGAATCAGGGGTGTGAGTATTGGGTTAAGGCCTACCTGTCTTCCGAACTATAGACGTGGGCTGAGGCACTGACGTCAGTTCTGGCAAAGACGAGAGATCCCGGACGAGTAGCTGAGGCACAGACGTCCTTTTCGAGCAATAGTTGAAACGACGTCTTCCAGACGTGGGCTGAGGCACTGACGCTGGATGTGTTGAGGCGACGTCGCCAATAAATAAACACAACACTTATAATTGAAATATTTATTGTTTTATCAAAAATTACACAAAAAATAATAGAGTTCTCCCTTTGGAGGCAAAACACCGACTAACGCCCCGCGCGTGTAGTCGAGCTTATATAGGGTCGGATCACGTGGTTTATAAGTGTTTAATAATTGGTTAATTATGGACCCACGTGACCGCCCGAACTCTTAATCAACGGGTTATCCCCAAAAATACAAATGAATTATTAATAATGGTTTATAAAAAGTTGAAAAACATATCAAAGTTTATATCAAAATAAATAAAAGTTGAAAATTGTTTTTGAGTGACCAATCACATCGTTTCATTTCCCCCCGCTTAAAAGAGACGTTCGGGTAGGACGTCGGATTCACTCAAAACTGATAAACCAAAAACAAAATATCATATAGACGTCTGATATAGGAATGACGTCGGTTTAGAAATTAATTATTAAATAAACAAAAACAGACCTAGACGTCGTATTGATAGATAAGACTTCGTGTCACAAAATAATAATAGGAATTAAAGACGACGTGGATATCGTATGGACGTCGTCATTGAAAACAAAAATAATCGAAAATACAAATAACTCGACGAAGAGGTTGGATTAAATATATAGCACGTCGAGTGCGGAAAATCATTGTTTTTAAAGAAAATAAACAAAATTAAAGTCAAAAATAAACAAAATATCTGTTTTGACGTCAGAATAAAACGTCAACGTCGTCGTCATTACGGATTGTTTTCTCTCCATTTCTGTAGTTCTTCGAGTAGTTTCCTCGCGTCGGCTGCCCTTTGCACTCCGGTTCGGTCGTCTGTGACGGCGTTGTTTCTCCAGTACGACGTCGCTCTCATCATAACCGCGAGTTTCTCCTCCGATGGAATCGAATCCCAAATATCCGTCAAAACTCGTCGTTTGTCATATGCCGTACGGAAGACATTCATCGCATACTCGAGATCTTTGAATGTTATAGCGTTGAGTAGACGATCACCATCCGCCAGTAGACGTAGTTTGAGCGCCTCATTACAGATCGACGTGTTCACTATAGTTGAATCGTTGAGGTCTCCGGCCGTTCGAGTGACGTTTTCATCCGCGCGATGAAGTAGTTCTTTGTAATGATCCTTTCGAAAGCGGAGCAATCGTATATCGTTTTGTAACCCTACAATAGCTCCCAACGCTTCTTCCGTAGAAGGTCCGGCGGGTTGTGTTGGAATAGTCGTCGTTGTTGTCGGACCGCCGTCGTTCGGGTTTTCTTCCGTTGAAGGCGTTGTTTGGGAATTGTCGTCTCCTGGGAGCGTCGTGTTCATCACTTCCAAAATGCTTTCAATATTAAAGAAATTTGTTGTATTGCCGACGATTTCAATTTTAGTATCGGAAGGAGTGTGTCGGGTGTTTTCAGTTATTTTAATGTTCGCAATAACTCCTCCACGATTCATCGTAATTTCTTGAGTTCTTATCCCAGTGTCGGGTTCGAAATCGATGTTCGTTGGATTCGTTCGTGTGTCGGAATCGATACCGACGTCTGCTGTATTGGGGTCTTCGCGAGTGAAGTCTCCGATGGTCTCGTCGTCTTTCTCATTGTCTTTATTCAAATCATTCATTTCATCCAATACATCATTAACGAGAATCTGAGGATTAGAACGAATACTGCTGGACCTGTCCTCCTGACCATCGTGGAAGTCGTCTCCGTCCTCTGATTCCTCCAGACCTTCCTCTTTGAAGTATTCCTCGATTATCAGCGGTTTTTCCTCTCCCGACGTCGTATCCTCCCTTTTAAAGTCGGGGTCTTTGGACTTGACGTCTTCGGACTCTTCTTCGTCTCTTTCATCTTCTTGTGGTTCTTGCGTCTTATGAATGTATTTCTTCTTCTTAGAGCCGATAATCTCATACTCTGAATCACTACTATGATCCGAACTGATCTTTCGTTTAGAGTCCGAAGTAGAAGCCTTACTGACGTCTGATGTAGACTTTAATGGAGTGGACGTCTTCTTTGATGAGGTTGACGGCGACCGCGAAGAACGGGTCTGATAGACGGGGAATCCTTCCTTATTGATGTACAGCTTTTTATTGGTTTTCTTATTAACGATCGATTTCCCTTTGGACAACGCGTCCACCACTTTTGATACCCCCGACGTCGTTTTGGATGGACCAGGCGTTGGGGTCTCCGTCGGAATATTTCTCTCGATGTCGACGATTATCTTATTCATAGCTTCGATTCGTTTAAGTGTAGAATCACGAGATTCACCACACTTTGATTTGTGGATTTCCTCATAACCTATCCAATAACGTTGTTTACAGTTCTCTTTAGCACAGATGGTTGAGTTGGCAAAAAGGGTAACGACGTCGTCCTCTTCCGGCAGAACCCAATCCTCATATACGAGTGATACCCATTTAGAACACTTGTCGTGAGGACACGGAATTTTAGTGATCTTTGCCAAATATTTGGCTTCCGCGTGAATAGCGGTCTCAAAAGCACAGTTCAAACAAATTGTCTTCTTTGAGACACCGCTGTCACAACATAACGGGAGTTCCGGCACTCGATTGCATTTCATACAACTCCAGGTCTTAACTTTCTGTATCGATGCCTGAGTCGACGTCTGTTTGGTGTTCGTATAGCCACTCAATCTGTTCTGAATATTTGTTCGGAATTTTTGCATTTCGGCGTACATTTGTTTCCATCGCTTCGGTGGGAAAGGAATCACAAAATCTTTGCTCAGACCTGACTCTCCATAATCTTTCGGTATCCAATGGCGGGCTTTTGTCTCTATTGGTCCGATCTTTTGACCTCTGAACTGATCGACAAAAGCTCTTTTGGAACTGACGTTGCCGTTGAACTGCCACGCAAACCACGCGTGCAGGACGTAACCAATGACGTCTGTCTCATTGGATCCGATGTAGACTTTGTAAAGATCGATGTGTTTCACTTCCCTTGAGACGATGAAACATTCATAAGTGTCATAGTTCTTGAAATACTTATTGGAAAGCGTCGGTGACATGTATATTGCGAAACGCGGTTGTGTCAAAACCACTGCCTCACTCGTGAAGACGTCTGTCACATACAGTTTGAACTCATTAACACTCAACAGACGTTGAAGTCGTTGCTGATAATTTGTCGCTGCCTTTTCGCTATCGAAGGCGGGAACGACGTCTCCTTGAGTTTCGTCAGACGTCTTCTTCGCCGACTTTGTCTTTCCTTTCTCTGAGTTCAGATCTTTCTTTTTAGACGTCTGTTTCTTCGCTGACTTCTTATCCGTCGAAGAAAATGATTTAGACGTCTTCTGCGTGTGACTGTCGTCTGAAGAGTCTTCATCACTACTGACGTCGTCTTTGACTTTCTTTTTGCGGTTCTTCATTATGGCCACTCTATAGGAGTCTGTAATACATTTCATTAAAAGGATTTCATTAATTGGTTGCAGATCTGGTCCTCTCTGACTGCCGCCGGCCGTTGAGGTCAGGTCGAGATTATCGTCAAATTCATGTTCAAAAATATACATAATTTTTGTTTACAATTATATTAATTATATCTAAATCTCTGAGTCTTAAGAAATCATTTAAAACAGTATTCAATAAAACTTAATATTAAATTAAAATAAATATAAAATCGGTATAAAAATGTATAAAATTATATAAAATAAACTCAGATTTAGATTCAAATAAACTCATATTTTAGTCACAGTACCTTAAGATTTGGTTTTTGTATGACAATAGTTGAAAACAATTAATTAAAAACACAATTAAATGTAATTTAAACCAAATTTAAGACAACTTATAAATTAAGAGCGAAGTGTGCGCTCACTGTTGACAACAAAGATGGCGACGGAAACGGAAGTCAGTATTTGTTGCGCAGTCTCACTAAGAGCTGGTTGACATGCGTTTGTAGAGTCTTACATAAATTACGTCATGACTACTGCTGCCATCTTGTAAACAAAAGTTCATATGAAGACGTCTTTTCAAAACTTAAATTCTTTCAGACGTCTGTTCTGCTGTATATTTATAAACATATTTGACGGTATGAGTATTAATGGATCCGACGTCGTTTCGAAATATTGTTTCGACCAGTCGTCTCTTTGAATCGTGATTTTCTTTAGAGACCCGTAGTTTCCAAACCGACACCTTTGGCACAATATTATTATTGATGTTTTTCTCCATTACTTCCCATACCAAGACTTAACGTACAACAGACGAAGCGCTGGACGTCTTGAACCACTTTCCTTTGTATAATAAATAACCTTGAATCCAACCTTCCGTTTGTCTTCCATTGGTTCCAACGGGTTAATGGAAAATGAGAGAGAGTTCTCCCATTTGCGCAACAAGTGTATCGGTTTCTTTCTGCGTAATGGTTGTTGCGCTGTCAATGGTGTCTGCATTGACGTCGGTTCTGATCTCGGCTATCACAGGATCCTGATCTTGACGTATGATTCGTTTGCGACGTCGGTTTCGATTCCGATGTCGGTTGTCCACATCTCTTTCCATTTTCAAATAGAAGTCTTTTCTGTTGAAATATTTCTTCAGTTTTGTCGCGTTAACCACCTTTTCCTTTATGGGACCCCTTGTCGACTTGATTTTATAGACTATACCTCCCGGTGTTATGTCGATCACTTTGTATGGGCCACTCCAACGGTTCTCCAGCTTTCCACCTTTCCGTCGTTTGAGAGCAGGTTCTTGTAGCAAGACGTCGTCTCCGATCTTTAGAGTACATGCTTTACGATGGACGTCTGTTCTGCTCTTGTTCTTCAGTTGAGATCTGTGGATGTTCTGTAAAGCTATTCTTCTCAACTCCTCAATAGTGAAGTCGTGTTCGTCTTCCGACAGACGCTTAACTCGCGACTCACATTGGATTTGTTTTGCCAACGACATCTCCGGGTTTGAACCGATTAGCAGTTGGAAAGGTGTGAATTGTGTGGTTTCGTTAAGTGAAGTGTTATACGCGTAAACAATGGGTTGGACGTAGTCGGGCCAGAGCTCCTTGCGCTGATTGAGTTGTGTTGTAAGAGACACACCCAACGTCTTATTGAAGTTTTCTACCTGACCATTGGTTTGCGGATGATATGGTGTAGTCCTTAGGTGTTTAATACCCCATGATTTGTAGACTTCTTTACATATTTTACTTCCGATTTGTGTCCCTTGGTCTGAGAGAAGAAAATCTGGTGGTCCAAATCTGTAGAAGACGTCTTTCTCAAGTCCTTCCATTATTGAGATGTCAGTGATGTCTGTCACGCAAAAAGCAATAGCAAATTTGCTCAGATGGTCAGTGACAGTTACAATGGAAGTGAATCCGTCTTCTGAGGCTGTAAATGGGCCAACAATGTCTATGGACAGTGCAGACCAGACACCTTCGGGCAATGGAAGCGGTGATTGGAAAGTGTGTGTAAGTGATGTCGACGTCTTTCTGAACTGACATCGTTCACAACTTTTAACATAGTTGTAGACGTCTGTTGCGAGACCGTCCCAGTAGAAGGATCTGTAGATTCGGGCCAACGTCTTTCGGACACCGAAATGACCTCCAGTGGCATTGTCATGGGCGGCTCTCAGCACTTCTCTGATAATAACAAGTGGTACACATAAAATCTCGGCTTCTCTTGTAGTCGTCTTCAACTTCTTGTATAAGACGTCGTTCTTAATCAGATATCTTTCCTCCCAATAATTCCTCAGTCGGTTAGGAAGATTAACGTCTTTCAGATCTTTATATATCGGTCCCAAGAAGTCGTCAACCTGTTGAGCGTCAATGACATCTTGTCGGTCAATGTGATTGATAGTGGCGTCTGGGGCTTCAATTTGAAAGCGTAGTGCCCCTTGTATTAAATATCCGTTGGCGACGTCTTGGTCACGGAAAGGACTTCTCGATAGGTGATCGGCGTCGGAGTGATTCGCACCTCTGTTGTAAACGACGTCGAAGTTGAAGTGTTCGAGGTCCATAGCCCAGCGTGCCAAACGGTTTTGAAGATTTTTAGACGTCATTATGAAGCATAAGCCACAGTGGTCGGTAACGATTGTAAAGTGTCGTCCCCAAAGATACGGCTTAAACTTCTTTACTGACCAGACAATTGCCAGACATTCTCTCTCCGTCACACCGTAATTCTTTTCTGCTGGTACCAACGTCCGACTCGCGCAACAAAGTAGTTCTCGATTCTCTTGACGTAGTTGAACGAGATGTGCACCGAGTCCTTCGGCAGAGGCGTCTGTTCTGAGTTCTGTTTTCAGCTCTGGGTCGAAATGAGCGAGAATGGGTGCGTTTTGAATACGACGTATAAGTTCATTATAGGCTTCGTCCTGACGTCGTCCCCAATGAAACTGAACTCCTTTGCCCAACAGATGATTTAGTGGTGCGGCTATTCTTGAGAAGCTGTAAATGTGTTTACGATAAAATCCAAAGAATCCCATCGCAGATCGGACGCCTGTTTGGTCGACTGGTATTGGTTTGTAAACGATGTCGACTATGCGGTCCGGATCGATAGCGATGCCTTCAGCACTAATGACGTGTCCTAAGTATTTGATCGACGGCTGTCCGAAGTAACACTTCGATGGCTTTAGTTTAAGTCCTGATTCAGACATACGTTTAAATAGAATGGTGAGACGTCTGATGTGTTCGTTGACTCCCTTCGAGAAACAGACCAAATCATCCATGTAAATAAATCCAATACGTCTGTTCTCTTTCTGGAAAATCATGTCCATTGCTCGAACACACGTCGCCGGCGCTGTCTTCAGTCCGAATGGCATTCTTAAAAATTTAAAAGTCCCCAAATGACAGACAAAAGTCGTCTTGTCCTGAGACTCCTTATCCATCTTAGCCTGCCAATAGGCTGCCTCGAAATCCATTCCAGAGAAGACGTCGGAATTGCGCATTAGGCGTAAAGGTTCGTCGAGACGTGGTATTGGGTACGTGTCGTCGACGGTAATAGCATTCAGACGTCTATAGTCTATACAGAACCTTATGGAGCCGTCTTTCTTAATAACCAAAGATATAGGCGACGCCCAACCAGAAACACTTGGAATAATGACGCCTCTGTCGATCATCTCGTTGACATGTTCTTCGATGATCTTGCGTTCGGCGTCAGACATAGGTCTCGGCGTCTGCCTGATTGGAATATGGTCTCCGGTGTTGATGTGATGTTCGACTACTGAAATCTCTCCCAATGAGTCCCCTTTAAAAGCAAAACATTGACGGAACCTCATAAATAGTTTGTAGAAGAGATATCGCTGTTTTGGCGTCAGTTGATCATTCACTACAAAATTGCCCAAATAGTCGTCATCTATATGTGTGCTGAAGTAGACGTCGTTCTCATCGAGTCGACGTTCCTCTGGTGTTAATAATGTGTCTTCGACGTCAGGCTCAGAATTAATCTCTTCCCAGATTCTTTCGTCATACGTCAACTTTGACAACAAGCCATAGCACTCGTCTGACGCCGGACACGTTTTAGGTGTCGCTCTCGATGTATGTTTTCGTTTGGACGTCTTTGCGATCATTGGGTCAAAACGGATGTCTATCGGGCTTTGGTCTAACTTAACTAATTTGAAGATTTCTGTTCCTTCCGATAGCTTTCTTGGAGTGTTGTATAGATTAGTGATAAAGACGTCAAAAGTTTCTTCTTTAGCGTTGACGACGCCTTTCTCAACTCTCCATCCGTTCTCAATTCCCCTTTTGATATTTTTAGTCACAAAATCGGTGTTCTCTAAGTCTTTGATATGAAATGGGACTCTCTTTGTCTCTTTAGCGCCAAATAAAGTATATTTTGCACATCGAGGAGACTTCTTCGAATAATAAGTAACAAACATTCCGTCGTCCTCTGTGACATTGACGTCCGATTCGAAGTTCATGTTATACAAAGAGAAGTCCACTGTTGGTGGTTGTCATGCTATCGACTCCGACGTCTGAGTCGCTACTGACGTCCGTTTTGACGATATATTCAGTGTTGATTCAGATGTCGTTGATGGATGTGAGTCGACTGATAGTTCTGACGTCTGTATTGCTATAGAAGATTTATGCGGAATAGACGTCTCACTTGAAGTGTTTAAGTGATGTTCTGTATTCGACGCACAACACGTCAGATTAGTTTTTCTCGGCGGTGAGTTTAGTGGAGACGTCGGTCTTGAGACGGTTTTCTCTACTGCTGTCTTCAATATCTGGACACCTTTTTCGATCTCATTTCGGGTTATATTCTTATTTCCACTCACAAACCTATCCGCGAAATTCCAAGTACCCCTTTTGTGATCGATAATAACGTCGGCCTCGCGGAGGAGATCTCTACCAATAATGACGTCAGGTTTGCATTCACTCATCACAACTGGAGTGATGCGGAAACGACGTCCGTTCAATCCAACCGAGACGTTGTGAACGCACCCAACTGGTCGAATCTCCTTCTGATTGATGGCGTATAATTTTCCTCGAGGCCAAGGTGACACTTTCATTGCAGATTCTTTGGCAAACTTAGCACTGATGACAGTTAGCACCGATCCGTTGTCAATCATTGCTTTAGTCGTACCGCCGCCAATAGCCATCGGAACATAATATGGTTTTGAAATTTTCAATCCGATGTCACTCTCAAGCGTCGACGCGAAGAACGTCAGATTCATGGCTCCAGTTCCCAACTCTACGTCTGAATCGTAAAAGATGTCGTCCTCTCCTGGGAATTCTTTCGCATAAATGCGTTCTAATTCAGAGATATCAGATCCGTCGTCTGAGTCGTAGTTTTGGCCTACAACAGCAATCTGACTTTGTTCTCGTTCTCGTCCGCCGTATCGTTTTCTTAAGTTTTCTATTCGTTTATTTCTCATGTCCCTTAGGTCTGGTTTATTGGGACAGTTGCGGCTTCGATGACCCATTTTATTACAATAGAAGCACTTTATCTCTGCGTCTGGGTTGTCATCTGGAACCGTCGTTTTCTCTGTCGGTCGTGACGTCTTCTCCACCGTTGGTCTTCTATCCGACGTTTGTTTTGTAAATCTAGTTGTTCGCACAAAAGGCTTCTTATATGTTTTCGTTTCTGACGCCTTTTGCTCTACATAAACGTCTGGATCGGTGGATGACGAGTCAATCGTTGTAAAACATTGCACGAGTGTCTTAAGGTCCGAAACAAATATAATCATATCAGACACTCGTTTGTCTCCCAATCCTCGTCTGACGTATCCGATAACACGTTCCTCCGACATGTTGGTGTCTACTTCACGGGCGGCTAACTGAATCCTGTGGAGGTATGTCACATACTTTTCATTCGGTTCTTTCACTGTCTGTGACAATTTCCTCTCCATCAGTTCGATATAATTTTGTGGACGAAATCGTTGTTTGAATTTCTCCACGAATTCAGTCCAGGATGGCTTGTTATCCCAATCGCCGTCTTTCGTGAAAGTGATCTTAAACCAGACGTCGGCTTCTTCGGTCATCCTATACCGGGCCTGAGCAACCTTAGTGTCGTCCTCCCAACAGTTGTTTTCCGCGATTGAACTGTATTGGTGTAGCCAATCCATAGCTTTGTCGACGTCTCCCTTGAAGTCTTTCGGCGTAACTTTAACAATATGTTGTTTAGGCTTTGCAGAAGGCGTTTGCCTCGTGTATAGACCAGATATAGATTCTGTCAAAGCTTTAATTACGTCTAGAGGCGATGTTGAGTCAGCCGTCGTCGCTGTTAAAGTCTGATTGGTGTTCATTGCTGTCGGATACAGACTACTCGGGAAAGGTGTCGACGGATTAAATGTGTATGGAATGGGTTGTGTTGTCGACGTCGTTGTCATTGTTGAAGTTGTATTCGACGTCGTCGTTGTTGTAGTGGTCGTTGGAGATGTGAAGAGACTAGTGATTGCGAAGTTTATCTGAGGCGTCGGGTTGAAAACAAAAGACTTCGGAATCGTCGTTGGAGTTGTGAACATAGGGTCAGAACACCCATTTCCTTCCCCGGACGTCGTCTTCGCAACAATATTATCCGCTGACACTGCTACTGTCGGGAGCGATGTCTTGTCCAACCTCTCTTGCGCCTTCTTTTTGATAGTCTTCATTAAACCTTCGTTTTCGCCCACCTCCTCTTCCGTCATCTCTAAAAATTTAGCTGTAGATGTTATTTCTTCGGAAACAATGTTCTTAAGTATAGACTCCTTTGATACAGACGTCTCCGGTGATTGAGTAGTCTGTCTCGCCTGACCGAGTGCTTCCTGAAGATGACTGATTCTCCACTCAAACAGTTGTCGCTCATTCCTGTTGAGTGAATCGGATTGATTGCGAGGGTCTTCTCTCCAGATCTTTTCCAAATACTCTATATAACTTTCTTTTACATTAGACGTCTTCCTGGCATTCCGAACGTCGCGTCGGATTTGAGACATCTGAGAGTCCATTTCCTTGAGCGAGTCCCCTATAGTAGTGAAGACGTCTGCCAAAACCAGTAGTCTCTCAAGTATATAGGGTATTGGCCGATCTGTAAGCATCGCAACGTCGTTTGGATCGAAACCGACGTCGTAAGCAATCGTTTTGATGTCCTCCTCAGTCTTCTTGGCTATCGATCGGAGATCGTCAGCCTTCTCAGCGGCGAGCTGGAAGTCTTTGGTCAATAAGTCTATTCCTCCTTTCAATTCTTCGGTTTTCACATTATTAGTATTCACGTCCTTCGCAACAACTAAAACGTTGTTCGAGATTGCTTTGACTTCGCTGGAAACGACTCGGACGTCGTTTGAGACGGTTCGGACGTCGTTTTGCAAAGTCTTCATCTGAGTCTTCAATTCGGCTATTATTTCGTCGTTGAAGACACATGTCTTCGAAAACTCCTCCACTAATTTCTGAGTGATAGAAGACGTTGCCTTCGTATTAGCTTCAGTGAAAGAGTTTACAAGCTCTGTCTGATGTTTGGTGAGCGTCAGACGTACTTCAGATAGTGGTGACATCGGGACGTTCATGTTTTGGTCCCTATAATCAAAGTTGCCTCTGGTGTCCGAGGCAGACGTTTGTTGCGAGTCCACCTCTTTGACATTGGTCTCGTTTATAAAGTTGTCTTCGACTACGACGACGTTCTCTTCGTGTCCGATGTCGCCGTCATCAATATGGTCTACTGACTCTTGAAATAAATCTTTTGTCTCACTCTTATCACTGCTCTTGTCTTCGTTATCGTTGTCGTCCTCATCCACAACAACGTCGCTTAAGTTGTCGATGTCTTCTTCAACAAAAATACGTTGAGACAATAATTTTCCTCTTTCGTGCAATTCAGTCATCCATTGATTGTAAGCTTTCCATTTATTATTAAATCCGATATCAAATCGTTTCATCTCTGGACTGGTTTCTCCATGGAATTGAAGAATCACTGGTCTCTTCATCTCAAGTCTACTAGAGGTGTCTGTGAACCAACTCTTGATTGATTCTATAGACTTGTTGACGACATCCAAATCGTCAGAGATCAGTGCTGGCATGACGATGTCTTCCTCGAGTTGACGGGTGCTATAAAGTGAAGACATTGAAGAAACAGTCCATTCCGAAGGCGATTTTCTGACAGTCGTCGACAGTGAAACAGACGTCGTTTCATCTGCCCTTATGTCCTCCCCCGCACCAGATGAGACCACGGGAGTCGAACTCGACGACTGACCGACGGATTGAAGGCGTTTAGACATATCGATGCGGTCACACACAAAATAAAGCTTCTTCTCCAAAGTAGTTTTGGGACCCCGTCTCGAAGGAAACAGATACGAGGGAATGATGGTATCAGAGCCGCTATGGGACTCGTCGTATAGCTTGGATTTCCTCCCCGTCGTTATAATGAAAGAACGACGTCAAAGTGAGACACAGACGTCGAAGCGAAAGTATTAACACAAAGGTCACCAGAAACGTCGGTCACACAAAGTATACACAGACGTCGTTCACAAATATCACTTCAAAAAGGCGTCACAAAACACCGAAAAGAAGGTAAAGTACAGTAAATATAAACAAATGTCAAAGTCAATAAAATAGTCCAATAAAAGTATCCGATTTTTGATGTCAAATTAGGTTGTCGTAATTAAACACTAATCACAACAATAAACACAAAATACACACATCCAGAGTGCGAGAAGCCGTTGAATATGTAAAAGCGTAAGCACTCAGGATGACGTCGTAGCCAATGTAGTGTTCAGGAAAAGAATACAACGTTATCGCAGCGTAACAGACGACGTAGCAATAGACGTCTTCGTCGCGTGCCGGTCCGAAAGCCGGTATGTATATGCCGTGTAATGACAGTCCAAGAATGACGTCGTAAGCGTGAGCGAGACGTCAAGAGAAAATAAGAGAATGAAAAGGGTGTCTTTTCTAGCGGAGACGTAACCGTGTGATTATAATAATCGTATGCTTTTTCAGGCGGTGCTAGCAATAAACCGGTGTCTTTATAGCGGAGACATAACTATTGCTGTCTTTTCTAGCGGAGACGGAACCGCAATATTGCCTTTTCTGGCGGAGACGTAACCGCTATATTGCCTTTTCTGGCGGAGACTAAACCGCTATATGTGTTGCTTTTTCTGGCGGGGCTAGCAATAAACCGTATAATAGCCTACTCTTATTGCGGTAGTCGGCCAACTACTGCTCGCCTTTTCTAGCGGAGGGTACCGCAGTGGGTAAGACGTAGTCTTCAGTGCAAGAGAAAGCTCGCACCTCCACCAAATGTAACGGTATGAATTTGCATACACTAATTTAGACGTCGTTGGCGCGTAGCATTAGGCTCCAACAGACGAATCAGGGGTGTGTTTGAGTGGTTTAGCCTACCTGTCTTCCGACCTATGGACGTGGGCTGAGGCACGGACGTCAGTTCTGGCGAAGACGAGAGATCCCGGACGAATAGCTGAGGCACAGACGTCCTTTTCGAGCAAAAATTGAAACGACGTCTTCCAGACGTGGGCTGAGGCACGGACGCTGGATGTGTTGAGGCGACGTCGCCAATAAATAAACACAACACTTATAATTGAAATATTTATTGTTTGATCAGAAATTACACAGAAATGATAGAGTTCTCCCTTTGGAGGCAAAACACCGACTAACGCCCCGCGCGTGTAGTCGAGCTTATATAGGGTCGGATCAC
>JAQGAT010001478.1:0-13861 GCA_034687845.1 Pantelozetes paolii
AGAAAGTATTGCTTATTATTGAATATCAATTACTCTATTGATGTCAGTGTAGAGAAAGTATTGCTTATTATTGAATAACGTATTATGAAAGTTGTCTTCTGCGGAAATGTTTATTACTTGCCATTCAACTTAACAAGTAACTTCATTTTTTACTTTATTGACTTATATTAGCATAACAATAATGATTTCATTTGAACATGGGTGTTTTTTATGTGCGCTTCTCATTATTTATATCGCTTATAGATATGTGTAAGTCCTATAACACTAATCATTTCAAGAATATATTATTTAATTACAAATTCTAGACAAGTATTCAGTTATTGGACATCACGTGGTATTTTAGGTCCCAAACCCATACCTATTTTTGGGAACACCTTGATCAGTATTTTAAGAGCTCAGCCCCACATTGATTTGGAATGGTATCGAAAATTTGGGAAAATATTCGGGTATTTAAATCTTGAAAAACAGGTAAAACACATTAAATAATTCACATTAATCTGATCTAGGTTATATAGATTTGCTAAGCCCACCCTAAGAATAGCAGAACCGGAACTAATAAAACAGATTTTAGTTAAAGAGTTTCATACCTTCCGGAACCGACCATCCTTTCCAATCACACATAAGATTATATCGAAAATATTATCGAACACCCGATACGAGGAGTGGAAACGGATCCGAGCGATAGCCAGCCCTACCTTCACGTCCGGCAAAATGAGGAAATTGTTTGCTTTGATTAACAACTGTTGCAATGATTTCGTCAATTATTTGGAAGATTTTACTCAACATAACAGTGAAGTAGAGTTAAAACAACTGATGGGTAACTTCACTATGGATGTGATAGCCCGGTGCGCCTTTGCCACAAAGACTAACACTTACACTGACCCTGATAATATATTTATTAAGAAGGCTAATGATATATTTCATGTTTCACTTTTTAAAATACTTGTCCTCTCAGTACTTCCCAAACCTATAGCACACCAGCAATGGTTGAGACGACTGATCACTTCGGGACAAAAGGATTCGGAGTTTTTCATTGAATTCACACGAAGTCTAATAAAACATAGAAAAGAAAACAATGAAAAACATAACGATTTTCTTCAGCTCTTAATAGACGTCGAGAAAAATGACGGCTTTAAGGGAGAGGACAGGGATGTCAATGAAGGCCATCACCTGAATGAAGGAGTGGATGAATTGAAGGCAGATTTGGGAGCGTTTAGTAATGTTTTGGAGAAGAAGTTAACCGAAGATGAAATACTTGCGCAATGTTTAGAATTCTTTGGGGCCGGGTATGAGACCACTGCCACTACATTGTCGTATTGTGTGTATGAATTGGCATTACATCCAGACATACAGCAGCTCTTATACGAAGAGATTATACAGGCGTGTGATATAAAGGGGGGAATAGATTATGAACTACTTTCAAAACTACCCCTTTTAGACGCAGTGATCAGTGAAACACTGCGAAAGTATCCTCCGATCTATAGACTGGAAAGGGAGGCTATGGAGGACATTGTTTTGGCTGACTCTGGCCTCAAAATAGAAAAGGGAGTGGTAGTAGAAATACCTGTGTATTCTATACATCATGACTCAGACAACTATCCTGAGCCAGAGATTTTCAATCCGAACCGTTTTCTGCCCGAAAATCGCCAAAACATTAAGTCTTATACTTATCTGCCGTTTGGCGCCGGACCTCGCAATTGCATTGGAATGCGATTCGCGTTATTACAGGTGAAACTGGGTTTAGCACAGGTGTTGCAGAAATTCATATTCAATAGATTGGACTCAACCGACGTTCCCGTAAAGTTCAGTAAAGGTAATGCAAATATTGTATTACTGGCCAATCAGCTTAGGGTTGGGGTTTCTAAACGGTGTGTTGAAATAAATACAAAATTTAATTAATGATTATCTCATTATTTGTTTTACTATTTAACCCCTGAATACAAAATTTAATTATTTTAATCAATTGTTAATTAAATGAAAACTGTTTTCAATAAAATTAAAGTGAATTTGAAATTTGATTATTTATTTGAAGCAAAATATTGATAATATTAGACACATATATTAAACAAAGTGTTAAGGTCCAAGTTAAATTCAACATCATCAATAATATACTGTTCCCCCCCCTCACCTTCACCCTGGGAAAAATATTGGTTGCTATCTCTGGCCTCTATATGTATGACAACCATAGTTAGAGGCAATGAATTGCAAATAATATTGATTTCAATTGAAAGGAATATTCAATACTCTTATAATTATTTGAGTAATCGATAGACAAATAAAATGTCTATTCGTTTGTTTGAAGACTCAAATCACGCAAAGATTTACCACCGATACAGACCTACTGTTCCCGACGTTGTCATCAATGAAGTGATCATTTTTCTCAAAGAGAAAATAGATCCTAACGATTGGGATATCGCTGTCGATGTGGGCTGTGGTAGTGGTCAGGCGACTAACCAACTCTCCAAACATTTTCGACACTGTTATGGCACTGACATAAGTGAGGCGCAGATCAATGAAGCGAAAGAGAGTAAGCATTCAAATAATGTTTCCTTTAATGTAAGTAATCATTGATTTTATAATTCAATTATTGCTTGAAAACTAATAATCCATTGAAAGGTCTGTTCGGCAGAAGATATGCCACAAATTGACACAAATAGTGTACAACTCGTGACAGCCTTTACTGCCGCGCATTGGTTTCAAATACCGGAGTTCTTCAAAGAATGCGATCGTATTCTTGTGGACAACGGTGTGATAGCACTGGTATCTCATAAGGGCTTTGATATATCGGACCCAAATAATCCAAACAATAGTTTCTCGAAATGGTTTTATCACTACTTATTTCCAAAGTATATGAAACAATATAAACATAAAAACATAGATATCTTTGAAAACAAATATAAAGACATTATATTTCCTCAAAACTATGACTACGTATATAAAGACAATATTTCAGCCTCTGTTGAGCTCTCAGCGGATCAATTGGTCGGTTGGTTGCACTCAATATCTGTGTTTCAAGAGCTTATGTCAGACAACAGACAACTGTCTGAAGAAGTGTTGAAAGAATTCATTGAAAAACTGAAAATATCTCAAAACATAAACGATATGTCAAAACAAGAAATTACAGCCAATTATCAGTATTTCATAGCAATGGGACGCAAACAATAAATTGAATTGACCTAACTCATTTATTAAAAATTCAATTATCCTACAATTATGATAAAAATATCTTGCTATAAATATCTATCACATTTATATTGATAATAAACAATATTTAAAAATATCCACTTCTCCTTTAAACTCTCATCAATTCATCTGTTGATATAAGACCATGTGTACGATCCAGGACAGATTGATATCCAGTAACTATATCGATATTTAAAATATATTGTTGATAAACTGATCACTAATTATTGAAAGATGAAAGGATATTAAGATTAAAACATATCTGAAAATCACTGAGTTTAAATTGGTTACTTGAATTAATTAACTTGAATAATGTTCTTGCTAAATTAATGAAAGAACAAATGTTTAAAACAATAGACAATATCCTTTATTATTAACCTCAGGAGCGAACGTATGGTTTGGAGTTTTGAAGTATAAGTACTGTAATAACATTTTTTAATTACAATAATAAACACCTGGAATAAAGTTATCAAAAATAATTTTTAAAATTGCACATGATCTATTCTTTATATAATCTTATAATACATTGAGGGTCATTCTGGTGAAATATTTATCATCACTACAGTATATTTAACTAATTTAGGGGTTAATAACTGTTTGTAGTTTTTATTCAACATTTAACGTTCACTTAATACTATCACCAAGCAACTATTAGTATCACCTGTTATCTACAAGTGATCTACAAGTTATCTAACAAATTAAAATTAATGTAAATATAAGCAATGTTAATTATAGTACAAAATTATATTAAAATAGGAGCAGGGTATTAATGAACAGATTGAACTGAAGAATGAATTTCAATATTGAGTTATGTATTGATGAAATCACTTCACTCTTACTGATGACAACATACAGTATAAGCAAACAGTTGTCCTCTTATTTGAGACCAGGGGTACAGCACTTGCCCACTGAAGAAGTGATAGACATTTCAAATCACAAATAATACACAAAAAAAGTGAATTTTATTTCATTTAAACTCAAAAAATATATTTTTAAATAAAAATTTAGACAAAAATTGATTGAAATAATGAGAAAAGTTGTAAACAATTCATGAATTCATTGAAATATAACTCAATTTTGAGACTATTTTTTAGATTTATTTTTCTTAAGACTCTGTAATCTCTTCTCTGCGGCCGACATAAGGGAAGCGCCTGAAGTGGCCACAGATGTGGTCACCGATGAAGTGCTGACACTATTGTTACTGTTATTACCATTTCTGCTCTTATTGTTGGCACCGGTAGTACTGGAGACCACTTTAGTGCTAAGCGTCGCCAAAGCGGCCAAACCTATAGGCTTTGTCGACGAACTACTGGTGACAGAGGACTGGAATGAAGTGCTCGTAACCGACACTTTGGGCTCTCTTTTGAATGGCTGTATAAGACGTGATTCACTGCTGTTCTCCCCTTTCACTGCACTCTTGGCGCCCGGAAGTGAGTATTCTTTAGTCTGAGAGAGGGTTGGCGTCACCGATGAGAGCACTGGACTCTTATTACTACTCTTAATAGGTTTGACCGCAATCTTCTTCATTGTCTTTTGACATTTAGCGCAATACCAGACCAGTCGCGGATCAGATAAGTCAATGTCAAGGATGGGTGGTTTGTGGCACTCCTGGTGATAGAGTGCGTGACACTCCTGGCACTCAACCAACTGATTGTTGGACTGAATGTCAATCTGTTTGCACTGAACGCACGCCAAACCCATCTCAACGGCGAACTCTCCGGCGTCTGTGTTCTCGTCCTCAATATCGGTGGCCTCCGAGTCCTCCTCCATCTTAACAGCGGTGGCGGCGGCCGAGGAGGCAGTGGTCAGAGACTTCCACTCCTCGTCAGACTGTGTCTGAAGTGTTAGCTTTGCAGGCAATTGAAGGCCAGAGCCAGGAGTGGGTGAGGAAGAGGTGGAACGGGATGTTGGCGTCAGTGTTGACTCCAAACGCATTCTCTTCCTCTCCAGCGGATACTCAAAGGACTCTTTGATTCCTGTCTTTGGGTTTCAAAACTTAATTTCAATGAAAATAACAATAAATTCAATACTTTTTCAATAATTTTGTAATCATTTGATGACTTAATAACCGCTGTTTCGATGCCTTTGATCGCCGATGTCTTCTGCACCTGAAAAAGGGGCACAAAAACTGATAATTCAATTCAACCCCTGATTGCAGTTTACATACAGTTTTTGAGCGATTCTTCAGCACTTCGTCTAACATTGCTTTCAAGACGTCCGCCGAGTCTTTGGTCCGACTGTGGAGTAGACGTAAAGCCTTAACAAAGTCTGAGAACTCTTGTCTGATGTCCGAAATGTCGGCCATTTTTGGCCAACAATTAACCGATTAATGAATTAAATGACACAAAAAATAAACACAACTTTTGTTTACAATTACTTAACGTTTAAACACATTTCACAACATATTTGTTGACAATTAAAGCGAGAATTGCATTCAAAATGTCAATAAGTTTTGCAAACATTCTGTACTCTCAACACAAAAGGTGTCCATAAATAACGTCAACAATAAAAACGTGAAAACAATTTCCCCTTAAATTTGAAAATCAGTTGAAAAACGCAATGAAAACCGTGAATTAAATTCATATTTTAAGTGAACGTTATTTATGTACACAATATTTGCCGCCAATTCAGACATCAATTGCATTACGTTTTCTGATAATCACTTCAATTGATCCCAAGAAGTGATGTCTCAGGACTTGTTCAGTGATTCACAGCTGTTCACCACTCAAGACGATGAAGAGGTGGACGAAAACGGCGGCGAAATGTCGACGAGTGCCGCCGAAGTGTTGTTTAGCCAACAGTCGACCTCTCGAGCCGTCGGTCAGCCGAAGGACACACTAATTACAAACAATTTGTCTGAAGAGTTGAAGTCAAAGCATAAGTACGTCTTCGTAGACATCGGCCAGAAGACCAAAGAGGCGGAGAATGTGTCCGACATCTGCCGATCCACTAAAATACTGACCGAACAGATGGACAGACAGAACAAGTACTACCTCTCCGGCGGTGTCAACGAAAACATGCCGTTAGACGCGAAGGCCATTGTGACCAACGCGTCGGTCACCCGACAGGTCGTCAAACGTCTACAGACGGACTCAAAACAGTTTGATAGTCAAGAGTTCGCCGAAAAACTGTTGACGGCTTTGAATCCGTTCGCGCGGATCGACGCCAACGACAGCCTCAACGACAGCCATATGTCTGATCCCAACGATTGGTCAGAATTGGGCCGAAAGTACTGCCGCTTCCATCGAGTTGTGCCCACATTTCACTTCATTCACGGCTCGTTCGACAGTGCGCTCACTGAGACCGAGAATCGGGTGCCTAAGCCTCGGGTCAGACATCCGAAGCCAGTGATTGCCGCTCAGACAGAGGCCACACAAATAGACGCTAAGCTTAAGGTCACCGAAGACTCCACTCCAGAGGAAGTGGAGCTCATTGTCAGTACAATCAAACGACTGGAGGCCAAGAACTCTGACCACTCGAGCCTTCCCTACATTGAGGTGATTGTGAACCCGAAGTCAATGTCAGAGACAGTGGAAAACATCTTTCACTCGGCGTTTCTGGTGAAGGACGGTATGGCACGGGTGGTGGACAACGAAGAGGGCGGGCCTGGGATACAGTCGATCGATCACTCGCAGGTGGATATCACACAACAGGAAAGGGGTATACAATCGGTGTTCAGCTTCTCGATGCAGGACTGGAACTATTGGATCCAGAAGTTTGAGATTAAAAAGCCGGCGATAAGACACACGAAGAAGGCGTCCGACAAATGAGTGGCCATTTTTGGCCACAAATTCATTACATTCGGCGAAAAAATTGTTTCACTTTTTGCTAAACATTTCACTCTTTTTCGCATTTTTTTAGACATTTTTAGTCCAAAAATTGTATTAATTTTTGTAAACATTCATTAAATTTGTAATAAAATTGTTAATTATATTCAAAAAACTGAGTCATTATTGCCGTTGAAATCAATTTCCGTAAAAAGACATTTCTCATTCAAAAATTAGTTGAAATAATGAGAAAAGTTGTAAACAATTCATGAATTCATTGAAATATAACTCAATTTTGAGACTATTTTTTAGATTTATTTTTCTTAAGACTCTGTAATCTCTTCTCTGCGCCCGACATAAGGGAAGCGCCAGAAGTGGCCACAGATGTGGTCGCCGATGAAGTACTGACACTATTGCTACTGCTATTACCGTTTCTGCTCTTATTGTTGGCACCGGTAGTCACTCGGCACCACTTTTTAGACATTTTTAGTCCAAAAATTGTATTAATTTTTGTAAACATTCATTAAAATTGTGATAAAATATGTTAATTGTATTCAAAATACTGAATCATAAAAAGACATTTCTCATTCAACAGAATTTTAATCACGAAATTAAATCACGAATTTTAGTCACGAATTTTGTCCATAACTTTGGCTCACAATTCAATATGAATAGTAATAATAGCACCGAAAATATCGGCAAAAAAGTGGCCAAAAGTGACCGAAAATTAAACAATTCTTACATTAAATACAAGACAACTAAACAGTCAATTGTCAGATAAGGGGGTAATAATTACCCGCACTTTAAGGGTATCACTGTCTGCGCCGACCAGAAACGGCGACCGATTGCCACCACTATTGCCACCATTTGTGGCCGCATTGGCCGCAGACCTGAATTCGTTGAGCTCTTCAAAGGGTATCACATCATCGATGTTCAGCACCTTTTCATTTTCGGTGAACACGTGACTCCGTCTGACCACCCGATGAACGTATTCAATGTCATCGTTGCGGCCAAACAATAGGATACCGATAGAGACCCGCCGATTGTGCTCTCTCACAGTGGACTGTGTCTGGCGGACAGTGAGCCGCACTATTCTGGACACAAATTCGGGCACCTCTTGAGGACCGGTCCAATTGATTAGCAAAAACTTCTTAAACCAAACCCCTTTGGGGTAGACTTCGACCGCCCACTCGTGGCTACAGTAGTTGTCGCTGAATATCCGTTGGCAGCGCTTCTGTTCCGCTTCGGAGAGCGCTGCGGGAGTGTTGAACACAAGAGTACGGACGCCATAAACGGGAAGATTCTTATAGTTTTCGATGAGTAGAGAAGAGCTCCACTTCTCAGTGGTATAGAGTCGGGCCGTGAATGAGAGCGGCGGCAGTTGTGTCCGCATTTGCGGCGATAGGCTATTGTTATGGTAGCTCATGGCCAGCGACATGTGCTTCAGGAAGAAGTTGTTGTAGCGGTTCATCAATGGGTTGAGTAAGAGGTCGGCCAACTGTCGCGGCTCTATCATCGGGAAGCGGATATTCTTCATCACATCCTCGACCATAGTGTCAAAGAACTCGTCGCCGACTAGTTTGAGCCGAAGCTCCTGTGCTTCCAGCCATTTGGCGGCGATCAGGAAGAGCTTATACTCATCGGTGACCACGAGCTCAGACTTCTTGAGGAAAGCGATCAACACATCGGTCTCTATGGCTATGAAGTCCTTCATCTCCGACACGGCCTCGAAGTTAGAGGCGACGAACTCAACGCAGGCATTAGTGATGATCTCGTGGCCAGAGGTGAGCACGTAGTGGAGCCAACTGACCAGTTTGTGGTGCTTTGTGGCACTCACTATATGCTTACGCATATACTCCACACACAGTGAGACCAGATCTCTGACATTGTATTTGTCGGCCAATGAGGCCAACGGAAGGACCAGATTGTGGTTAATGTTGATAATACCGGTGTATAAGTACTTCAGGAACTCCGGGAACACTTTGGCGCAGTCGTCCTCCTCTTGTAAGACAATTGTCTTCTCCTGTGATTCACTCCAATTGGGGTTCATTAACATCACCTGAAAGACGTCCGAAGAGGCGCAGAGTATGAGCCGATGGGACGCATATTGTTTGCCATTGACTTCGAGGACGATATCACTTAAAAGCCGTTCCGCATAGAGTCCGGCGATCTTTTCCAACACTTTCACGGAGTTATCGATCTTCTGATTATCACAGCCCTCACACCCGACGTGATTCAGTGCACACCTGTAGACGCCCGGAGGGGTGACCACTGGTTCGCCGCTTATGTTATGTTTACTCATATTTCTGGCCAACAGTTGAATCACTGTTTTGAGTGGAAAGCCATTCAATCACTGCTTCTGTGGTCTGAAAACCAATCTATCGTTTAATCTCTTCTCAAATCTGTTGCGAAAAGCAATGCAAACAATATATTAAAAGGGGCTTTACTTTCACCCCCTATTTCAGGGGCTCTTAACGGTTGGCAAACTAATTGATTGAATGCTTTATAAAGCACTGAAATATAGACTGATTTGACTCTCAATTCATTGCAATATATGACAAGAAATGACACAAAAATTTAATACAAATATAATATTCAATACAAAAAAGTGATTATAAATTCAAGTCTTGATTGAAAAGCATTGAAAAATCAATTAATCATTCATTCATTAAATGAAATTCAATTATGAAAAGCATTAAACGCTTTGATATTTAATCCCAAATAAATTTGAAATCAATTTTTTTTGCTTTAATTTTAATCACAATTAAAATCACATTTCATTTGTTTAAACAAATAATGATTTCATTGAAAATTGAGTGAAAATTATCACTAAATTCACTCAAAATTATTGATTAAATCAAGAAATCATTGAATAAATAGTGTAATAAATAAACCCCTGAAAAACAGCTGATATACAAAAAAACCACCTGAAATATAGTTGAAATACAAAAACCCCCTGAAAATAGATACAACAAATTGAGAGCTGTTTTTCATATTTACCACTAATTGTATCAACAAATGAGTGAAACGTTAAATAAATTTCAATAAAATGTAAATTAATTTTTGAGATAAATGTCATTAAAAATAAAAACAAATCATAAAAATCCCCTTAAAATTGAAATCTCTTTTTCAAACCTGATATCAATAAAACTGTTGACAAAACAAATGTAAACAAAAATTTCAGCACAAGTTTTGTGACCATTACTATAGTAACCAATGCATTAACATTGATTTAGCAAAGCTCAATTAATTAAATTCTCTGCATGGTAATAAATATTTAGCTAGCTAATAAATCACCCAACACTAAATCTCATTTAAAATTAACACATCTTTCTCAAATATCAATTAATAGATGGACTTTTCAATGGTGTGCACACTAAAGATGTTTTACTGTACTTTTCAAATCTCTTATCATATGTTGTGATCAATGAATACAAACAAAGCAATAATTGAAGAAAAGTTTTTGCCATTAAATCAAAATAATTAATAAATCAATGAATCAATTGCTATAAAAGTGAAACATCACTGGACCTATTGTACAGCATTAATGAAATAACAGCAAAACAACAGCTATTTTATCAACAATTGCCACAAAAACCTAAAAAACAATTTTCAGTTCAACACGTATTCAACGGAAAAATATTTTTCACAATAAAAACACAAATAATAAAAAACTTTTATAACATTTAAATCTGTTATCAATTGAGACAACAATAAGACAATTAAAGCTAACATTCCTTATATACGACCTCTCATTACCTATCCGTTCACTCTTAGGCCGAGATATGAGTGCAATATATGTATAATTATAGCCAAAACACTAAATCATAAACTGTTTTAAACGCTATTAAAATCTTTATTACTATTTAATACTGTATTCAAACTGTCTTTGCCTCTCCTTATCAGCAGTTGTTATCTTAAACACTGACACAAACATAGCATTGGATTTAATGCTCAAAACTTTTGTTTCACTCAATACTTGTGTTTAATATTTCATTTATTCAAACCAATACTGACGACAAAAATGTGCGGAATTTTCGGCTGTATTTGTGACCAAAATACGTTAATCAAGGTATTTATGAGATCTTTGTTTAACCCCTTTTCCCACCTATAGACTGAATTCAGGGTAAAAAAGGGGCAAAACTTATGTTTTTATTCCTAAACTATGTAAAACATAATTTTAGACACTTTTGAATGTCTTATGAATTTTCAGTGATTACAGTATTATTGATTGATATTTTTTCCTTTCAATTCAATCTACTATTAGTTGAAGATTGAAAGCACCTTGCTTAGTTTTTGATTCAACATTGCACATAAATACCCCTTCAGGTGCTATAAATAAAACACGAGTTTTTAAAACTTCAAATTTCGCTTAAATATCAATTAATAAGTGAATTATATCTAAGGGGCTATTATTCTTAAGGGGTATATTCACTATTTAACCTTGTCGAGTGTAAATTATTGCCCCCTGAATTGAAGGGTGATTTTTATTTACAGAAAAATAAATACAAAAACTTTAACTTAAATATAAAAATAGATTTGAAAATTGAATTTCAATTTCAAACTCAAAGTTCAAATTCATTATCAAATCCATTGATAACTGGCCTTAAAATCAACAGAAAATCTGATTTCAATGCAAACACTAATCAAATAATTTTCATTCAAAGATCAATAACAATGAGTCGATTCGCAACTTCCTGTGCCGTCGAGGACCGGATCAGTTCGCAAAACTCCAGATCCCGATCAACAACGCCTACCAAAACGGCCAACAGATATGTCTAATGAGCTCTGGATTGCTGTTGAGAGGCAAACAGCTGTGCGATCAGCCGCTGATGGACAGCACCGGCAATGTCCTACAATGGAATGGACAGGTGTTCGGCGGCGGCCTCAAGATCAGTGACTCAGAGTCGGACACTGAGATACTGATGAACGCGTTGTCCAAATGCACAACAGATGAACAGCTACTGAAAGTATTATCGCTTATCTCCGGGCCCTGGAGTTTCACCTATTGGGACAGTAGTACAAAGTGTTTTTGGTTCGGTAGGGATATCCTGGGCCGCAGAAGCCTCTGCTGGAACACCAACACAAGGGATCAGCTGCTGATCATTAGCTCTATTTGTCACTTCGATTATGAGCCGGCACTCAATTGGGCGGAAATACCGGCAAACGGTGTCTATTGTCTGGACTTCTCTAAAGGACAGTCACTTCAGGACACGATCGCCGATATAAGACACTATCAGTGGAATCGACGAATCTCTGGCGCAGAGGAGACTTCAGACGCCGTATGTCTCACATCTCCGATCACTGTTCCGCTGAACCGAAGCCTTCCCTCCGAAGCCGACGATTGCCAACAAATACCACAACAAGTGATCGAAGAATTCATTACTGTTTTGAGGCAATCGATAGACAAGCGCTGTCTTAACCACCAGAGCCTCTGCAAGAAGTGCTTCCGTCGTTCAGTGGATCCCAACAATGGTAGCACTGAGTGCGCCGACCAGTACTCGTCCGACAGTGAGGGCGACATATTGGGAACGTCGCCCAATCAGATGCCAACCCCATTCCCGAAGCCATTCCCGCGGAAGGACTGCACACACGCCTCGACCGCAATCCTATTCTCCGGTGGTTTGGACTCCACTATCATTGCACTGATGGCCGACCAATGCATACCGAAGGCGTCGCCCATTGACCTCTTGAACGTGGCCTTTGATAGCGACGCACCCGACAGGGAGACCGGCCTTAAGGCCTGGGATGAGTTGAAGGCTCTGCGGCCGAACAGGCGCTGGAATTTTGTCTCCATTTACGTGAGTAAAGAGGAGTTGCAGACCATTCGGGAGAAACACATCAAGTATTTGGTGAAACCCTCGCACACAGTGCTGGACGACAGCATCGGGTGTGCCATTTGGTTCGCCGCCAACGGAAAGGGACTACTGATGGAAGAGCATGAGGTGACCTCTGTCTACGAGACGCCGGCGCGCGTCGTCCTCTTAGGTATGGGCGCCGACGAACAGTTGGCCGGCTATACACGCCATAGACGTATATTCGACAAAAGCGGTTGGAAAGGACTCATCGATGAGATAGCGCTGGAAATCGATCGCCTGTCCACTAGAAATCTCGGGAGGGATGACCGGGTGACCAGCGATCACGGCCGAGAGCCTCGGTATCCGTTCCTCGACGAGGATGTCATCAATTTTCTCAATGGTCTACCCGTTTGGCGGAAATGCAATCTAAGGCTCGATCGGAGCGCCGGCGAGAAACTACTCCTTCGGAAAGTGGCCAATAGGTTAGGCCTCTGTCAGACCTCACAGCACCTGAAGAGAGCGATTCAGTTCGGCTCCAGAATCGCCAAAATAGAAGAGATCAGAGAAAAGGGTGAAGACATCTGTTCCCGACTCACGTCTTAAGGACAGTCCTAACCACTGGTCATCTCTTTTCACATTTTATGAACACTTTTATTGAAAAAAAAACTTTTTTTTTGTTAAAAATAAAATCAAATTTTGTTTTGCATTTCAATTGTCTTTTTGGAGACAACTCTTGGGATCAGTTTAATGGCGTCTTCCGGTGACCACTGTTTGGCCGATTGTGAAGACAATTGTCTTAATGTTTAACACTTTTCGGGACTTTTTTGACCAAAACTTTACGCAAACTTTGATAACAATTGTGAGACAACTGATCCAAAGACACAACTAATCAATCAATGGATAGACAGTTGTCTCACAACTCATCCAAAGACATAACCAATCAATGGATTAACTGTTTATCGACTTTAGACCTAATTATATGAATGTTTGGCAACACATGTGAATCGCACCGACATTTGGCGCCACTAATGAAGTCAAAAGACCCGATCCTTGACTTACAGCCACTGTTTGGACAATAAATCTTGCCTTTAGTCCACTCAAACACATCCAACT
>JAQGAT010001479.1:0-13860 GCA_034687845.1 Pantelozetes paolii
CTCTCTCTCTCTCTCTCTCTCTCTCTCGTGTCATATATGATATAATATTATAATAAATGTAATGTTTGCTGCAATTGACTGGTATTTTGGCGCCTCATCCTTGTCCTCCAGTGCCACTTATTGGGCCCGAAAGAGCATAGAGTGCTCATACGCTTGCTTAGAATGCTTTCAGTCATACAATAGACTTCTCTTGCCATTCAAAGCATAGCCAAACACATGATAGTTATAGAGAGTGAGAGCACCGTTAGCTCTCTCTGTGATGCACAGCACTTCATATGACTCTTCGCCACCGGCTTTGTATATCTAACTGTGTTTGAAGACTCATCTGATCTTCAATTTTCTTCTCAGTCTATGACTATATGTTTGACTAAAGATTGTGTTTGTCTTTGATTTTCAATAAAAATAAAATTTTATATAAATATTATAAAAACGTTTTCTTTGTTTTCCATTTCATATGATTCGTGATATTCGTGTCATTCAAACATAAAAATAGACAAAAAATGATAAAATACTAAAAATTTAATACATATTTGAAATATTTTCAAAATTTGTTTTCAAATACAACAAAAGTATTTTACATTTCATTCAGTTTTCGACATAAGTTTTGTTTGTTGTGTTAATATGTTATACAAAAAACATAATGATTTCATTGAAAGCATATAATCATTTGAAATGTGAATGAATGGATAATTATGAATATGGATGTGCTGTGTATGTGAATACACCTGTGCTCTGATTGCACTCAAATGGCATGCAATACAATGGGATATTTGACACAACACTAATGGATATAATCAAAAATTGTCAGTTATTTTGTGTGCATTTCAGACAAAACTCTATTTCACTCTTATTTCTACTCATATTTCACTTGAGATTCACTTTTGTGGATAACATGTGGATCATAGGTAAGTGTCTGAACAATACCGTTCCCCCAATTGCTAACTTCATGCAATGCAGTGTCTGGTCGTGTTTTATCTCAAAACACATCCCTATCCCCAGAACATACACGAGCACCGGTAGAACAATGAGATTAAAAGGGGAGTGAAATACTCAAAGTTTATCTTTTATTTCCAGCGATTTTCAGTACAAAAGACTTATAACTTATTTGAAATAATATTTTGGCTTTTATTTTGATTTTCAATTATATCTATAATAATGTGATTAAAACTGGTCTTTCATTGTCTTTAATAAAAAACAAATCAATAGTTTTGACAACAAATAAACAAAACTTGTAATTAAATTAATGTTTTATTTGTTGAGAAGTCTATAAATTATTTTTACTTTTATTTCAATTTTATTACTTTTTTTCTTAATTCTTGATATATATCTGGTATTTATCTGAAAACAAAGATAACATAACCTTTAGATGTATTTCCACTGATATTCAGACCTAATTTTGTTGTAAAAGTGTTGTAATTTATATTTGTTTTTAAAAGGACTGAGGTTTTAGCACTGGATAGCACATTGAATTATGTTTAATGTGATTTGAGTGACTTCAGACCTGATCTAAATCAAGATTAAATGCAATTAATTTAAGAGTTGTTTGACGTTTCACTAAAATTAATGTAATTTTCACTCAACTCTATCATAAAGAAGTGATAATACAAATGAATGAAAGGATTTTTGAGTTCAATAGAGTATTAAATAAAAATATTGTGAATACAGTGAAAAATGAGAACCACTTTAGTGTTGGTCTGAATTGTAATAAACGGCAAAAATATTGTCTAAAAATGCTTTTCATATGTTTTGGGAATTGTATCCAAATTTTTCAATTTTTCCAGATTTACATAACATTGAAGTTTTTGAAATTATCTTCAATTGTATAACAAAGTTGCGCTCAAAAAGTGATCCTTTCATTGAATATACAGTTTTCTAGATATGAAAACCTATTTTCAAATGTGAAATGTATTTTATATTTAAATTGAAATATATTTTATTTTATTGCAGATAAGTTTCACTCGTTTTTAGACTTTCAATGCAATCTATAAAATATATTTTTCCTGTAAAAAATGTCTTTTTTTTATTCAAACAAATTTACAACAAATTTCTTCACTATATAAGAGTCGATATCTCTTTTCCAGATCTTTCTCTTACACTGCACTCCCTTTTTATGATAAAATATTGAATACATTTTTAACAATTTATTTCTTCAGACGTTTTATCGCAATATTTAATCCATTGTTATCAATGCAATGCTAAAAATGAGACAAATTATGATGAGATCTGTATAGTAAGAGATTTGCGTGATTTGTAATCTAAGCAAAACATTTGACTTCACTTTTTCACAGTTCATTGCAATTCATATTCAAATGCATATTATTTTCCAAATATTCAGTTCTCAGACATCAGTGAAATAAAATGGGATTTTTGAGTATATATCTGAGTTTTCCCTTAAAAACAAATATTTAATATGAAATTTGTCTGTTTGGGGAAAAATGTCTACTTTTAATATCAAAGATAAGTTTATTGAAGCATAAAATTGAAATCAATTTTCATATCTCATGAAAAATATTAAATCTTTTTTTTCTCTCTCCGTATGAGTCATAATATTAGACGTGTTGTCTGAGTGTTATGTAAAGTAAAGATTATTTGTTTAAAGCGTTTTCATTAAAAGACAAAAATGAAAAACTTTTGCATTTAATAAGTTTAGTATATATTGACGGATATGTTAACTAAAAGTTTGTATAAAGTTTTGATTAAAATATTTATGATTTTGTTTTTAAGTCTGTTTACTCTTTAGAAATTGATTTTCGGAAAACTCAAAGTTCTGTGAAATGATATCAAGTTTTAGGTTTTAAACGCCGTTTCCTCTTATGAATAAAATTAATTCAATTTAAGGTATATTTTCAAAAGTTTTAATACAAAGTTGAGTTCAATTTAAAGCTTAAACTTCATGTGAATAACTAATTACTCAAATGAATTGCATGTCATTAGACTATATATATATACCTGTCATTAATTAGACATTAGGACGTGTGCTCACAAATGTTTCCCTATAAGAGCACTGGTGTATAAAATATTGATATTATCCAAAAAACATTATACAATAATGTGAGTTCGATATCCATTCCCAAAATGCACACGAAGTTGGAAGTTATCTATGAATAAAATTAATGCAAATAATAACACAAATAAGGTTTCGTTAAAACAATACATTTTCTGAATAATAAATCCCTTTTTCTGCCAAACCTTTCACCAAAACTATTGAATAAAATATCGAAAAAATGATTCATTTGTTTAGGAATTTCGGAAATGCTTTCACAAAAACCTTTAATGAGATTTTGATTCATATTATTTTCGTTAAAAATATTTTCAATAATTAGTTATTCAATAAAAGTTTTACACAATTTTTCGTTGTTTTAGATTTCAGTCTAAAAATCTAATAATTGAATCAAATTTTGCGTTTATTTTGATTTGAGTTTACGTTTGAATCCTTTAATTGTTTGAAAATTAATTATTAAATACCATTAATATTAAGTGATTTAAAGAAATGTTAATTTTCTTTATTGACTTCAGTGTTGAATATGATGTCAGTTATACTAATTTGATTAAACCTACTGTTCCTCTGCTCTAATCATGTCTTCCTGTTTTCCAAAACAATATCTGACACAATGTCTGTACAAATGATTGACTTTTATTGGATTAAATGTCTTTAATTAACAAATTGCACTGAAGAGCACTGTCAGAGCGGCTTAGACTCTATTATGCCATTCCCTTTGCATTATTTAAAATGATTTTCATACGAATCTCTTATTTGTTTTTCAATCAAAGAGTTTGCGAAATAAATTTCACTAAATCTTTCATATCATTAATAAATAACAAATATTTTAATTACATTTATATTTTCAATCATTAATTGACTTATTATTCAATTAATTCATTGGATTTTGATTTCAATACTAATGAATAGAAAGTTCAGAATATTCTACAAAATATATATTAATTTTATTATACATTGAATTGAGTTCTTAGGGTCTGATTGAGTGCCACTAAAATGATTACTATATTATAATTATTGTAATTAAATTTGATTATCAGTGGCTATACTAACGTAAAAAGTAAATCCAAATCCTAATTATTGTGGCATTTATTAGTATTAAACGTTTCGATGGGATGGTAGGTATGGTAGCTATACTGACGGTTATTAAAGCGACAGTAATGAAATGTAAATTTAAATTATTATTGAAATTATTTTTAATCATTAAATATTTAATTACTCGACAATTAAAGCCTTAGTTTTGAGTGAACTGGATGTGAAATAAAACCAATTCCTGTTAATGGACTTGAATTTCACTGAAATTTATTGAATTTTTTCGTATATTTTATTGATTTTCTGTGTTTTCATGGAAAGAAAAAAAATACAAATCTTTTCCTCTATTTTTATACTTTTATTATTACATCCAATGAATGATTTATTTTATCAATGGATGAAATATTTATTATGATTTATATCTATGTCTCTGTCTTTCAATATTTATCTCTAATTGAATGATTCAAATAAATCTCATTGCTTATTTATTGTCCAAAAAGGGGCTATTTTTGTATCAATTTAAGTGTTTTCATTAATACAGTGATATTCAAAATGGACCTGATGTTTGCCTTTCATAAAAACGTTTTATGCATTCAATTAAGCAGAATATTGTCTACATTTATAATAATGTGAAAAATTAATCCTATCTTTGGCTTCAATTGTGTGCTTAAGTCATAAACATTTTAAGTCTAATCTCTTTTCTTCTCTAATATTGAATAAGAGTTGAGTTAAAAGGGATTTCCTTTCACTGATTGTCAGCACAAGAATTGTTGACAGAAATTCTTGAGTCAATCCTTTCGTCGGCGCAGAAGAGTAATGAAAACATTTTTATTATTGAATTTATATATTTGTTCCCATAATTCAGTGCACCGTTCAGTGCATGCCTTTATAACTATTGTATGGCATCGCAAATATAAGTCACTTGAATCCAGGGGTATATTATATCACATTTCATAGATAATGGTTTTGGATATATATATATATCATCAGAGGTTTTGGTTGTTTTACTCAACTCTCAAATGAATTCTCTCTCAATATATCTTTCATTCATTTGTTGTTTTTCATACAAAATTCATATCGATTTGAATTCCGTTGCAAACTGTCAGTGCATTTGTTAAATATCTGTAATATGTTTTGGTCATTGATGTATCAAAGTATCAACATTTTTATGATTAGCCCCTTTGAAGCACTTCTCTAACCCCTTAAATGTTTTACATATTAATTAAAACTTAAATATTTAATTGTATTCATGAAATGATAAATTGCATTGAATTTGATATAAAAATCCAATTTTAGTTGAAATGTAAATAAACTTCAGTCAAAAGTAATACCAAATTATATATCATTTTAATTGCATTTTCGTTATTATTATTATTACTTTGAATTGAGTTTTCTTTTAGTTTTAATTAATTTCAAATATCATTTCAGTTTTTATATACAATTGCCTGAAAATAAACATAAGTTAGAGTTGTGTTCATTAAAATAAATGATTCAATGACTCTAATCCTGGGAGTAATGCAAACATTTTGTCCCTTTTATAATACATTTGTTTTCTCTGATATTAATGGTCATAATTAGCCCAATGTTTGCCTACGTTTGAAATATTTGAATAATTTTAATCAAGTTATTAAAAACGATCTGAGTTTTAGATTGAATGTCTCGCCAAACAACACTAACTTTCAGTTTTGATATTAACAGTCATTTTATACTATTATGTAATAATAATTGATTTCAAATTATCAAAAGACTTCAATAATTGAGTTCAAAAATACAACTTTTTTATTGAAAAGAATTTTATGATTAAATTATTAATAGATTTTTCCCCTATTTTTGTGCACAAAATAATTTTCAATAATTGGATGAAAATCATGTTTTATTTGTGTTTTCTTTGAAAAATATACAAAAATCAATAACTATTACAATGAGTCTCCCTATCCATCCTATCCCTCACTCGCTCACAAACATTGCATTTATTAATATAAAAGCTTAAACTTACTTCAAATCTAAACTCATCCCCAAAAAGAGGAATTTCCATCGCATTCACGATAACATGTCATTCAACCCATGGATGTATAGATTGTATGAATGGTTAAAATACATAATAAGCTCATCAATCAAACTTTATTGTCGACATTGATTCGTGTAATTCAATATTGGATTTGTCAATAAAACTGAAGTAATAGTGTATAAGAAGAGTAAAATTATTTTTTAACCTTTAAGTGCAGTAATATTTTCAACATTTTATATCTGTTCAGTGGATGAACACTGAATATTTCATATACGTATGAAAAAACGTACAGTAGTTTACATTTTCCCCCCTTTTTTGGTTATTTGGTTTATATATTCCGACACAAAAATGATTTATTTATTTCCAAAAATAATATATAATTTAAACATTTGTTCAAAAATTGATAATACATTGGAAATCTTGGTCTTCAGTATAGATTACAACAAAATGTTTGAAATATTGAAATCAATTTTTGTGAGACAAATATTAAACAATATTTTAATCAAATGTTGTTTTATTGGTTTTATTTCATCTAAATTCACAGTCAGTTGTGTTTGTATTAAGAAAATAGTTATTAATAACTGATTATTATTAAAGAAAATGTAATTTTATTTCAGAAAAATATTATACAATGACTTGAATTGACAGTTGAATCGTATATTTGTCTTTAAATGACTGCCAGGCCTACCAGTGCTTGAGGAACAGTCGAACCGAAAGAAATGTCGAAATTAAAGACAGAAAACAATAGATTTAATTAAAAAAATAATTTTTCTTTCACTTTGATTTAACTCTGTATTAAATTATAACAAAAACAGTTATAATTAAAGTTTCAAACATTGAGTCAGAAAAACGGTTTAATATTTTTATAATTTTTAATTTTAACAAACGATTAGTATTTCCTTAAATACAAACATCTGTTGAATTCATTGTTGAGATTATATTAAATTTTAAAATAAATTTAATTATCATTTAATAAGTTTTAATGAATTTATTCATTACTTTATAAAATTTAATTATATTTTTCATTATTATAGTAAGAAATTTGTTTTCATGTTATGTTATGTTGGGTTTAGTAATGCATAAAATCTTTCTGTTATTTGAAGTTTTGAAAATTTTTTGTTTTAAATTTGATATCATTTTTCGATTTTATTTTTGTTTTTTAATAAATACAATGCAAAAACACTTATCATAAATAAAGCAATACTTTTTGCTTGTGTGCAATATATTGTTAAACAAAACCCAAAATAGTATTTTATTTTCAAAACTTTCTCCTAAACTACAGTTATTTAACGCTTACTTACTTTCCATCAGAAAATTGAATTTCAATTTTAAATTAAATTTTTGTTTTGCAAAACCTATTCATAAAAGTGATTATTAAAATCCCTTTGAAAGAAGAGAAACGAAATATTTGTCAAAATATTATAAAATTATTATTTTTGAAGTGTTTTATGTGTTTTCAAAAATTGCAAAAATAATGAATCGATAAATACATTAATATTTTATTCAAAAATATAATTTTATTCAACGTTTTCATACATTTATTGAAAACTTATTTAATCTTTTTTGAAATGATTTCAAGTATATCTCAAAAATTCAATAATATTTTTAAGCATTTTATTTTTAAGAAAATATTTGTGCAATAATTTGAAAGTTTTTATATTTAATGATGTTTTCAAAGATGAGATAATTTAAGAAAAATCGAGAAAATCTATTGTTGTGAACAAAATTGTTAACATTAAGTGTTAATACACTATAACAGGGAGTTTGGCGTCAAGTGAGGGGAAAATGCGATAATATTTTTCACTTTAAACTATCGATACATTAAAAAGTCAAACATTTTATATAATTTTCACTTAAATTAAGTCAAACATCAAGTGATAAGAAGATTGAGTTCACAAATATCACAACAAAGTGTTTATAACTATTAGCAATGGTTTGACTTTTTATTTCACACATTTTCACTTCAAAATCATAAATCATTTGATTTTAACCCCCGATGAGTGAAGTGTTTAATAACTCTAAAACCCAGACCATTATAATTGAGAAGCTTTGCACCTATAGTATACTATACCTCCTATACCACCCATTCCTCTTATTACACCATTTATGAACAATTTTAAGACAAAAACGAGTAAATTGTTTGGCATTAAGTCGTCGACGACACACACACATCAACTTCTATGCAATATTAATATCCAGTGCACTATCGGGTGCTCTATATTATAAGAAAGCAGAGAAATGGTTGTAATATTTCTTATATACCAATAAATATGATTCTCAACATTAGATAAGAGGTTTTGGTTTACCCTGTTTTTGTTGCCGATCTCATCGCTTCCGTAAATGGAAACTAAAGACCCGATCATTAGTTAAATTGAAGCTCAAAATACACGATCGGTTAATACGATTGGTCTTTCGCTTAGATGCCAGTGCTTAACATCTGTCCACTAGTCTTACGGTTCACTTAATGATAATCAAATTTTTTTTCTTCTGTTGTTTCGGGTTTTTGTGTTCCGGTGTTTGTGTGAACTTATATAACACTTAATTCATTGATTTTTGCCTTTTTTGGCACTCAATTGATGATATTTTTATCAACTCTTCCTCTGTTTTGTTGTTATTTAATGTGTTTTCATATTAATATAAATGCAAATGAGATTCAATTCAAAGTAATTAAACGACAAAAATATTTATCAAAATGAAAGTCAATGTTTTGGTAAACACTTAAACAATACTTTTAGACATAACTATTGAATATATGTTTAGATAATAAATATTTGGATTTTTATTAGAATTATATTTAACCAAGGTATATAACATATTATCAATCAAATCTGTAATTAAATGAAGTAATATTTAATATAGTACTTAGAGATAGTGCTATAAATTTGAATAAGGAAACCACCAAGGGAATGTTATTAATTGAATATTCAGCGATAAAGTTGAATCAATGTTAATTTTATATGTGTAGAGAAAAATGAAAAATGTCAATTTCGTTTTACATAAATAGTGAAAATAATCTCCAAAATAAATACATTTAAATCAATACTTTCTGCGACTCTTTGCTCACATTTATTGCAAATAATATTATATTTTATTTGAATTTTACTTATTCTTCAGTTTATCTACAAATTTCTGATTCACTGAACACTTAAACAACTCATGAATTATTTGTTAACAAAAAAGTGACAAAAAATGACTTCAAAAAGAGTAACGAATAATTCATTTGATATATTCTGTTATATAGTCTTAAACCTGACATTAAGTGTAAGAATAATATAAACGATGACTTAAATGTGATTTCTCTCTAAAACTCTTCCCAAAGTATTGCTTATAATTATATACAGAAGAAAATATCGTTAATATTATTTGCATTTCATTGAATTAATACTTAATTTTATGACAAAAGTGTGAAATATTTTTGTGAATTCAATATTTAATTATTTATTTTTCTCTGTTTTCTTCTCCCAAACCATTCATTAATCATTTGTTTTACATCACTATTCAATGCATTGCCAAACAAACAGCAATTATTTTAAACTTTTATTTAAAACTAATTCAAATTCATATCACAATAGACTGTATATGAGATTAATATTGCATAAAAACGCTGATAACTGAGATGTTGTTGAATATGTATTAGTTTAGGGAATAGTTAAATCCCAGGCCTGTAGTAAAAAGTGGTTTAAAATATTTTTAGACTAAATATTAGTTATGAATTTCAGTTAATAAATAAAAACTGAATTACTTTTTGTTTAGTCTTTTTATTGTTGAATAAACTAATCATAAGAAGAGTTAATGTTTTTGTCATTCAATTGTTAATCATTTTCATTGCGTTATTAACAGTGATATTAAATAAAATTAATTATTAAATCAAAATAAAAAATGTCCTCAAAGTTGATGATTTGTGGCATAAATATAATGAAGAGATTTATTGAAACATTTCAGTAATTGGTATGAAATTCAAACAAAACTCAAAATTTAATTTCAATTATAAAAACTTTGTTTTTATTTATCAAAAAAAGATAAAATATTTTTTAATTATTTATGAATTTTTGACTAATATTTTCATGAATTTGGAAATAAATTAATCAAAGGTGCCCTGATGCACTGCCTGGATCACTTATATAAAATTAAACAACTAATGCACTTAATGATGAATCACCCAGGGGTATTATTCTGATATTCTTCTCTTTGCTTGACATCAGTTGTGTTTTAATCAAAATTCTAATACAGTTTCAGATAATTAATTGTTTTGAAAAAAATGTTAAAATATTATCCATTTATTGTGTGTCTACTGAGAAATACATCAGTTTTGATGACTAGAGCCCAGAGTTGGGGCTCACATAAGGACAGAGACGACAGACACACACACATGAAGTGATTATATAATAATATGAGAATGACTTTAATCAAGTGAAAGCTAAAATCATATAAATATAAACCAACACTTGAGTTATTTTAGCGTTCAGTTCATGGACTGCACAATCACTTAATTAAATGACTCTAATATACAGTATATATATCGCAAACAGAATCACAAAAAACAGCGAATTTTTATAACCTATTGTCAAATCTCATGAATAGTTTGGACACTATTTTATATGCAATCACAACATAAAAGTTATGATAATGTTTGGCAATAGTTGTGTTGAAAACAGTATATAATATAATATAAGATAATAACAAAAATTGATTTCTTTTTCTAAACAATAAATTATTTATTTATTTATTGTTTCATTCAATTCATTAAATTCTTAGTCCAAGTAATGACTGGTATTTCAATGGTTTGTAATCTTTTTTTATTTATCACTAATTAATTAAATAAATTCAAAATCGCAGTAAAATAAACCCCTTTTGGTTCAATTGTTTTGTTTATAGCACTACAATAGTTTTGCTAACAAACCCTGAATGTAATTCATTGAAGACATGACATAATCGTATATAAAATAAGTGAAAATAGCGGACAAATTGTATTCAATTATTTTCAGTCCAATAACTATGAAAACGTTTTCCCAATTAAATTGATTTTGAAAATCATTTTTTCATATTTTCTTTAGTCTAACAACAAATCCAAACCCAATATCTTGAGTGCCTTTAAGTTTCAATTGATATATAAAATTCAGATAATATTTTATGCGATTCATAGCTTGAATACTCAAATAGTTTCAAAGGTTTTCAAATGAATTTCTGAATTCAATCTGAGTTTCAATTTTCCAGAGTTTTATTGAAATTACTTCTCTATTGCTATAAATTTCAAAAATAAAAACTAAGAAAGATTAGTCTAATTAATAATAAATAACTTTTTGAAACTAACCAAGTTTACATTTCAATTATTAATTTAATGTTAGTTTAATATTGTTTTGATAAACATTTTAATATTTATAACAAATTTGATGTCAAATAATATGAAACTAATGATGAAATGTGTATTTACTTTAAATATTTTGCATATTATTGTAATATTTATACAGAAATTGATTTTTTATATTAATTCCTCATTTTATTTATTTTTTAGATATGATATAAACTTTGTTTTGGATATGCATAACATTAAGTGCTACTCATGTTATGCTTTGATGGGTTTTTGGTTTGATTTTATGCGAATCATTGGTATAAACCTTTAATACAAGAAATCGATAACAAAATTATTGAATAACAAACCAATAGATTGTTTGTAAATAAAAGATAAAACAAATACATTAACACAACCTCTCATTTGAAACATTGATTTTTTAGTTAATTTTATGATTTAATAGTTTTGATCTTAAATATAAAGCCTTTTAAGACGGAAAGAGTATAAAGATTTTGACGTGAATTACATAAACCTCTCATATCTGATGTGAAAACTTCAGAAATAGTAGATATGATAACATTTCCGAAAGATATTTGAGATAATATCAGATATTTTATTCTAAACTCAATTC
This sequence comes from Pantelozetes paolii, assembly GCA_034687845.1. Lineage (NCBI taxonomy): Eukaryota > Metazoa > Arthropoda > Arachnida > Sarcoptiformes > Oribellidae > Pantelozetes > Pantelozetes paolii. The sequence goes on from JAQGAT010001479.1 coordinate 11,960, forward strand.
TCAGCACTTTTTTGATCCGAAAATCTAATCAAAAAATATATTTCAATGATTTAAAGATTATTTCAATGTTTTTGTATAAATTGTGAAACAATTTCATAAAATGTTTGCAAATTTGACTAAAATTTGTTATTTTCAAAGAAACCTTAATTAAATTGTCAAAATATAAAACTTTGTATCTTGATCGTTTGTGTATTTTCCAATAATTTGAATGGAATGAGAAATTCTTAACCCATTCCCCAATGACTTTCATTTTTATTTATTTAACGTTTTCTTTAATCTCTAAAAACAAGCAATTATTAGGACATTAGTTGTCTTTCCCTTTGACCAGAAAATCAATGTCGACCTCAAAGAACATAGTAATGAAAAACACATCAAATTAAGAGTAAATCAATGTTTTATTGACCACTGGTTTCAAACATCTGATTGTTTTTCAGCTATTTTTCAATAATTTTCACAATTCGTGTGAATCATCTGTAAATCAGTTATTATCACAAGTGTTGAGGGAATGACATACTTTGCACAACACATAGCACTTGACTCTTATATTGTTCACTACTTTTTATATCTACTCTTCGAGTGATAATCAAAGATAATGTGTTTTCTCAGAGATCTCAACCAAAAGATGATTACTTACTATGAATACCAAAAACAATATTAGAGCTGAAATACCCAGTGATGTCTGATTAGGGCTTAAGTATTGTCAACACAATTGTGTTCAGAGTTTTATGAATTCATATCGATTTCAATTGACTTTCAGTTTAATAATCAAATATAATATGAAAATCATATTTGAATTCACTTTAAATCACTTCAAATATATTTTTGTGAATAAATTCAGTGAAATCTAAAACTTTTATTGATTTATAAAATATAATGTTTTGACTATTATAACCCTTATTTGAATTTTACCATCAATTTTGATAAAAAAAACCCCTGAATTTAAGATAAAATCAATATTTGCAAAAATAAAATAAACTCAACATTTGTTTGTGTTATCTCTGAAACAAATATATTTATTAATGACAACAGGACTGAAAAATGTGTGAATATTTTTCAACCTTTGCTTACAATCAAACAAAATGGTTATGTATTGGGAATCCATTGCAATGACAACAGAATTTATATTAATCTAAATAAATGGTGATTTGTTTGGCACAGGTGTTCCAGGAATTAAACTGAGGACAGTTAGCATACATAGGGATCGCAAAGGTTTGAAATATTTTGTTATTATAATCAAATATATTTAATAATTTTGTTCAAAATTCACATTTTTGTGAACTACCAGACAATTAGACTAATTATTATTAATGAACTGCTAATTAGATGATAAACTAACAGTGCTTTGAGTTGTACTGAAATTGATTTTAATATTATTTTAAAGCAATTTAATTAAAGTTTGATTTGTTATCCGTTTAATTGATTTATTGAATAATGAGTTAAACAACAGATTAATAATTAATTTACACTTTTCTACACAAATATAACACTAATGAACACAAAAATCTAAAATAAGTCAAAAACAGTGTTTTTCTAAGTCTTCAGAGAATCCTATCTTTCATTTGAGTTTCATTAATAAAATTAATCACTTTTTGCATTAATTAAAGATAACTTTTTGTACTTTAATTGAAGTACTATTGCATACATTAACTGTCTGTGCATAGTGTGAAAGGTTAATTTGATTTATTATATAAATACTTTCAATGATAAAGTACTTTAAATATTAAAAAAATAAACTCTCAATATATTAAAACAACTAAAAAGTTTACAATTTTATAGTTCTACCTTGTTATATTTCAAGGATAATGCTACCAAATAGTCCAGTTGACTCATAGGGGGAGGCTATCACTTCATCGAAAATCACTTCATCGAATATCGTTTCATCGAAACTCATATCATCGAAT
>JAQGAT010001480.1:0-13851 GCA_034687845.1 Pantelozetes paolii
TTTCAAAATTTTCAAAATTTTCAAAATTTTTATGATTTTCAAAATTTTCAGAATTTTCATGATTTTCAAAATTTTCAAAATTTTCAAAATTTTTATGATTTTCAAAATTTTCAGAATTTTCATGATTTTCAAAATTTTCATGATTTTCAAAATTTTCACATTTCTAAAACTGAAATTATAGGCTTGACTCATTCCTTGTTTTCAATTCTTTTATCAGTTTTTCATGTTTTTGTAATTCATTGTAACAAATAGTTTGAACTTTGAAAGGATTAAAAATGTATCTCAATCTAAATTGTCAGACAATTAGCATATTCAGGGGTATTATCACATATATTCAGGGGTATTATCAATTATATTCAGGGGTAAAATTTCCATATCATTTGTTTTCTACAAATAAATCATTTCTTCAGTTAAGTAATAATCGTCTGAATCTCTGTTGACTAATGATTACAAAAATTAAACTCATTTTTATAAAAAGTGATATCATTTTGAGCACACGATTGATATTTTTTATCAGTTTTTATTTGTTTTTGAAAAAAGATGTTTTACTTTAACACTAAAAACAATCATTTGTTTTCTCTTACCAGTCCTTCAATGACTTTTACAAACGGACTAATATTTGGGCTAATCTATAGTATTATCAGTCAATTGAATTGAAAAATATATTGAATAAATTGTTGTGGTGAGTTTAATCACGTATTGTGTGCAAACTATATCAATAAATTTGCGAAAATTAACCAGAATCAATATCTCTTTCCCTTAAATCAATGTTTGATTGAAGTAATTAATTTTATAAAATAAAGTAATTCACAAAATGTTATCAATTATTAATGAAAATGTAGTAACAAATAAATATTTTCCATCAATACCAGATTGGATCAAGGTTTAATTTGTCAATAACAGGGGTTAATTTTCCGGGGGGTAATCTTCTAGAATTTGTGTTTTTTATTTGTGTCCTTTCTCAATCTTCACTACACCTGCATTATAACCAATTCTAGAGGGATATTTTAAAAATATAATTAAGTGGATCTAGGTCTTGAAAATGTCAAAGGGTGGTCGGGTACACTTCATTGCCTTACCTTGCCTATCACCCATTAATTGAATTCCGAGTAATTACTATCTGGAAATAAATATTCAATTGAGACAATAACCTTGTACTGTTGTATTGAAGGGGGTATTGCAAAACATATTTGAAAGCACAGTAAGTGTTACAGTAATCACAAAAATTTTATTCAAGTTTGGTTTATTTTTATTTATTATTTTATCTCAGAATTTGTTTTTGTATTATTTGTATGAAAGAAAATATTGAATATATTTTTGTGTAAATACTGTCCTATAGTTCAAGGAATTTATAGAAAACAGAGGAACGGTAGCCAAACTCATGTCATTTCACAAGACAGTCAGACCTTAAACAATCATTGAATAATAATAGCGATTATTATTTGATGAAAAGTGTGGAAAACTTTCCATAAGATTATGTATGAGAAAGAGATTATGAGATAATTTGTGTGAATAATAAAAACTTTTGATTGAATTGTAATTATTTTAATTTTATTGTATATCAGTTGCTATGGGGTATAGGCTCAGGCATAGTTTGGGCTCATCATTAAAATCGATTGACAATACACTGTATATCAATACTAAGTTACAACTCAAGTATTATTGTTTGATAAATGAGTAAACTATTTGATTCTTCACTGGTTTTTGTATATAAAATATTTGTGTGAATAAGAGCTCATATGATGAGTGAAACTGCACGTGTAGTTTGTTGTATGGGCTCGTTATCTAATCTAACGGCCATTGGATCAAAATCCAGGCGCTGGGTTCCACCAACAATATGTTGGCACTTCTGGCACTGGTATATAAGTTGGATATGAATGCGGATAAGAGTTTTATTCACAATTTGGTGTAAACCAAGTTATGGCCAAAACTTTATTTCATTTAAAAGTAATATTGATTTTAATTACTGTTTTCGGCAACACATCGGTCAGTGAATGCTTTAAAATCACTGAAAAGGATAGTCTTAGTACTATTAATACTACTACCAGTCCTACCCTTCCTAACGAAACCAGTAATTCAGTTCATATTGTATGGAATCAGACCACAGATACTAAAGAAGAGAATAAACAAAAAGTAAGAGATTTTCAGATTGTGTTCATTAGATTCAGATTTTTTGTTCATTTTGTTGTGGAAAAGAGAAAAATGTTTTTTCAAATTATATTTTATAAATATTTGCATAAAATTAACACAATTTTGAGACAAATATCTGTTTTGAATGCAAATTATTATATCTTATAGTGAATTATGTTTTTTCTGCTTTTTATTCCCGTTATCTCTTTTAGATGTCTAATCAGATAATAGATTTGTAAAAACATTAAAAACCAACGGAGCCTTAAACAAGCGTCCGGTGTTGCAAGTCTATCACAATTACAAAGTCATTATTCATTATATTTTTTAATAGATATTTATTTTATATTTTTTTGTTTAACTTTTATTTTTTGTCTGTTTATAGCAAAGGGTAAGTATTTATGTTTATATTGCTGCAATGTTTTATAGCACTGTAAGGGAACAGCGATTTTTCAAGTGTCGATATGTCTCACAAACACTTTGTTTAATGTTTTAGAAATTAATTGTATTTTTTTTGTATAAAATTTTATTTCAATTATTTTGTATATAAATTTGTTTCAAATTATAACATCTGTACTAAAATTAGGACCAATTCGTCGGTGATATAGCATTGAAACTATCAATATTCCTATACTCGTGTCTGGCTATAGCCTACCTGTGCGACGAACACTTTGTACCATCACTTGAATATTTAGGCGAAGGTATGCCTCTATCATAGGAGCACTCAATGGATTGTTGAACAAATTTTATTATTTTTTCAACAGTTTTTCATTTACCCCCTGATATCACTGGAGCCATACTAATACCCATCGGCACCTCTGGTCCAGAGATATTTTCCTCTGCCATCAGTGTATTCTTCACCAGCAATGACATCGGAACGGGTGCTATCATTGGCAGTGCAGTGTTCAACCTGCTGGCCATACCGGCCGCCTGTGGGCTTGCAGTCGCCTATTTCATCGGAAAGCCTATTAAACTGGAAGCGATGCCAATACTCAGAGATTTATTGTTTTACATCCTATCAATTATTGTCTTGATCTTGGTCATCAAGGATAACAAAGTTGATCTGTAAGTCGCCACCCTTACATGAATTAAATTTTATACCCCTTACCCCATACAGAATGGACGCATCATTGCTGACATTGCTGTTTGCAATCTATGTGGGAGTTATAATATATAACGCAAAGCTGTCGATGAAAGACAGAGACCAGGAGTTGGACACTAAGACTCATAAGTCGGGAACCATTGATAGGAGTGAAGTCCTACCACTGCTGAACGACAAGACTATGATTTTATTGGAACGGTTTGCCGCCAATTGTCATAACAGTGTCGACTATGGATATAATGGTAACCCAAAGAGTGGTTACGAAGAGATTGTTAGCAAAAAACTGCAACAAATCGATGACAACGAAGACAACGGAAGCGGTCTTATGAACAACTGCTTCCTATCATTGATATTATCTCCAGTTTATGTTGTCTTCTGGATAACTATGCCTAAGAGATGGCTGGGACTGACATTTATTACCTCAATTGTTTGGTTGACAGCACTGTCGTATTGCACCGTTTGGTCCATCAGTGGATTCAGTAATTATTGAATTGGAAATGAATTCAAACAAAAATAAACTGAGTTTTCATTTAATTGTTAAAATAGGTGACACACTATCCATCCCTCCCACTGTCTCAGGGATGACACTATTAGCTGCCGGTTCTGCAGGTATTGATTAGTAGATAACCATTTGATTGATTGAAATCTAATTACTTGACCTAAACTCCAGTTCCCGATTTGGTCACTTCAATAATAGTGATTCGGAAGAGCGGGTTAGCGTCTATGGGTATGTGCGCTGCCATCGCCTCAAACATCTTCGCCATTGTCGTTGGGTTAGGCCTTCCATGGTTTCTGCAGTGTCTGATCCAATTGGTTCAAAGTGGTGGTGATTACGGCCAGGCATTCATAGTTATAGAGAGCGATGCGCTTCCCTATACATCTTGTGTGCTATTGGTTATCATTTTTATACTGTTATTAACCCTTAGACTCTGTGAATGGAAATTATTCACTAAATTCTCCTTTTTCTGTGCAATTATTCACCTAATCTTCTTGGGTGCGAGTGTGTCCCTGGAGCTATTTGTCGGCTCTTGATAGTGACCTACCTTTCCTTTCTGTTTCTACTGCATATCTATTTTTTTTTACTTAACTATTAGTTAACAAATTATTATATTTTTGTCTCAGTTTTGTGATTGCATTACAAATAATCTCAAAATAATGTGTACTTTCTTATAATTAGTGCTATTTTTGAAAATATTTTTTATTTTACTTTCATTTTTCTGATTATATCTGATATTTATTTAACAATTGCTTTCATTTATCAATTGTAATGTGTTTTTGAGAATTGATTGATAATTATATCTCAATTGGACTTATATTTCACTTAAATATCAATACATAATATAAAAGAAATTTAACTCAAACTATAAATGAAAATAATTATACACTGAAAGTCTGAAACTGTTTTTGCAAATCAAGAAAAAATACTTTTAATCAATTAATTATCATTTATCTCAAGTGTTTATAATAACAACTGGCAATAAATTGACCTTTTCTTTAGTCATTCAATCAATAAGTTTAATGACTATTAGAGACAAAGTGGAAATTATTTACACAAAAGAGAAACAATTTTTAAAAATAACAATAACTTTATATTGAATATCAAAAGACATAATAAAATACTGATTAACAGTATAATACAAAATAAATATTTTCTTTGTTTTGCATTAAAAAAAATAAAGTTTTCAACCCTTAATACATATTTTAATTAGTTGTTACGCAAGGGCTCGTATTGGGGTCTTCTCAGGGGGAAGTCTGCAACTTCAGGTGTACCCCCTTGTCCGCCACCATTGCTACCATTGCCACCAAACACATTCACCAATCGGTTGATTAGACCCGAAAATGTCCGCCGAATAAAATTCAATATACCCCCTGAGTTTGGATCATTGCCTGGTGCACCACCACTACCACCTCCATCTCCACCACTTCTGGATTGATCTCCGATTCCGAGTACGCGTTGAAAAAAGTTTACGATTCTGTTGAGCAGTCCTTCAGATTGTGGTCGGAATCCACGAGAGCCCGGAGTAAACACTGGTCTGTTGTCTGAAGGAATTACATTACCAGGGATTTCATTATCATTAGGAAAGTCCAATTGATGGCCACTCGGTTCCTCCCGCTCTATGCTAGAGACCACTGGCGCACAATTGACTATAAGATACAATTGAAAGTGAAATTAGTTTTACAAATGATTTTTTGAGGACTAAAGTGAAAATCACTTTAAAAATGATCTGAAAAGTGAGAATTCAATCACTTTTCTCAAAACTCACTTTCATTTAGACTGAAAATCAGAGCCAACACTAAACCAAACATAAAAATCCTAAACATCTTCGTCTGTAAAATAACTTTCATTTTACACCAGTGTCTGCTTAAATGAAGTGCTAATAATGACTAATAAATTTCATTTCATATTTATTTATACAAAAAAGTTTCTCATTGTTTAAAATATTTAAAATTGTTTCAAATGAATAGATTTTCTTATGAATAATGAGATGTTTTTTCTAGTGTTGAGACAAACACTTGTTGTTTGTATTCAAATATTTATTCATTTGTTTTCCTTATAGTCTTCAGTCAATCGATTAATGAATTCATTGTTTAATAGATTCCAAAGAATTGGACAAAAATCACCATTAATTTGATTACCAGGGTAGTAGAAATAAAAATATATTGCTTAGTTCAAGTGTCCTTTTGCACTAAATATTTTCACCAAGGTTAGGAAGACAATTAGTTACATAAGTGCTTGAATTTCTGATTTTATGTATACAATATTTCAATCAATCATTTCATTGCGTTATGAAGTAAATAAAAAACTATTGAAATGTTAATCAAAAGTAAACTCCGATTCAGACAACCCTTTCATTACTTTTTATGTCTAAATATAGAGAAATTATTGCATATTTTCAAAACATTTGATAACAAACTTAACATAAATTCATAAAAACATTTTATCAAATAAATGAGAGATGTTTTAGTTTGACCTTCATTATCATTTCAGGAAAGTTTTAATTCCGCAATTTTGAGCTTGATTGATTATATATAGCGTTTTATGTATGTATGGTAAATGTAAAATACTTAAAGTGTCAAAACATTCAACAATTATTTCGTCTTAAAAATTATACATTTTTTCAATTAAGAAATATTTACTTATATTTCCCTTAAAGTAGTTGGTTTTTATTGCTATGTCAATTTGCCCATCAGGACGACCCGGATTTAATTTAATTTTCTAAAAGAGTCGATCAAGGCAAGTAAAAATCTGCTAAGATCACCTTTCTAACCACTATAGTTTAGCCACCAGGTAACTTAAAAGCTAATTTAAAATTTTGTTAACATACAAACAATCAGATTTTGAAAATTTAAAATATATAAAATTAAGATGTAATAATAATCAAGGAACAATTATATATTAAGATAATTTGAGTAACCTAAGTAATTTGAGATAAAAATAAATTCCTCGAAACTGAACTAGTGTTTAGTTGTATTAATAATTACCCAATTGGGCAAGGCCCTTGTGATAACCATTGATAACTTAATGAAAGCTTAAAGTCATTGAAAATACGGTACTTTTATAATAAAAAGATGATTCGTCCTTGCCGCAAATATAATAAGTATTTTTATTATAAAAAGTATTTTCAATGTCTTTAAGCTTTCATTAAGTTATCAATAGTTATCACAAGATCTCAAGTGATATAATAATTGATTAAACTTTTTCTACTCAAGGACTCATCACTGAATGTATAAATACCAGTATAAAATTGAAACTCATTTTTCAATTCAATTAAATTTTAAGAAATTTTTAATTTAAAGTTAAAAAAAAATTTGCAAATAATTTGTTATAAAATTTCAAACTCTTATGGCATCGGAAGGTTTGAGTGCGGCTGAGATTGAATTAGTGAGGAATAGCTGGAATATTATCAAAAAAGATGGCAAAACATTTGGTAATCAACTGTTCCTGAAGTAAGTATTGGATTAATATTTCATTGAGTATTTAGACATCTCTTGTTAAGTGAACTTTCATTTTAATCAAAATGAGATAACTTTATAAAACTCTCAACTATTTCGACAGTAATTTCAAATATTTTTCGCAAACATTAATACAAATAATTATCAATGAATTCATTGCTAAATAAAGACCTATTCTGTATTGTCTTATAAAAGGCCAGGTATTAAAAATAGATTTGATATTACAATGAATAGATAATTAAGTTTTATGTCTGTGCTCTATGGCGACAACCAGGGTGTTCATTATTTATCACCATGTTTTATTTATAGTTAAATAAACAATCTCATTCCTATGCATTTTTCGTTAGAATTTTAAAGATATACAAGCATGAATATTTTATGACCATGTTTATTTAGCTTTGATTGAATTGTTTGAATATTTGCTGAATATTTGCTGAATAGTTGTTAACATTTTTATATTTATTTAAGCGTTTATGCCGTCAAATGTTTAAATCAATTTATCGGTCCATTAATTACCAAAAATACTCATAATTTTGTTTAAAAAGCATTTTCAAAATTCACCCGTCATATCAACAATACTTCAAATCGTTGGCAGACATACCGTTAAGTGAATTGGGCTCAAGTAAACGCCTGTTAGCGCACACAAGAAATGTGATGTACGCTTTGACATCACTGATTGACAGTTTAGACGACCAGGAACTGGTGGAAGTGATGCTGGTCAAGATTGGTGCCAATCATAAGCGTCATAAAATTAAGTTTGAAATGGTTGAAGAGTTGGGACCAGTCTTTGTGGACTTAATTAAGACAACGCTGGGATCGGAAGCAATCAACGATCAACTGATGAGTGCCTGGGGTAAACTCTATAATTCTCTGCTTGCGAAGAATATTCAGATAGGATTTAGTCAATAATATAAAACTGTTGTCTCTTTTCTGGCAAACATTTACTGTATTTTGTGTCCAATTATTGAAAGATTTTTATTTTTGTTTCAATTTTTTTTAATGTCTTTGAAATTAAAAACTATTTTTAAACACAAAATTTTCAAACATTTTATTGTTTAGACAGTTTTTCACTTTGTTTTTTGATAATCAATTAAAAAGATTGTGAGAGAAATAGACAAAACTATTTTTACACAGACCCTGGTATTCGTGTTCAAAGAAAATAAATTGAAATCTGAAAAAGGTTTGTGAAAAAAGTCACTGAAAATCAAAACCATTGAAAACTATTGTCAGAAAAAATGTGTTTATTATAGTAGTAGTGAAAAAACTTGTGGGAAATGGGATTCAAAATAGCTTATAATGTAATCAAACGGTGCAAAAAAATGATTATAACTTTTAATACCAGTGCTCTCTGAGAGAGTGTGAGAGAGAAATAATTTTCATAAAAAAAATATATAAGTTTTGAAAAATAAATGCAAAAATAAATGTTAAAAGTTGTGAAAAACCAGTTATAAAAACATATCTGAATTGCAAACACTGTAAAAGTGAAGGCGAAAAGTGTTTCTCACGTTTTATAACCCCTAAGACAGCCAATAGGAAGCACTGGTAGGGCTAATAAACTGATACAGACCTACCTGTGCTCTACCGCTACTGATAACAGCATTAATTTCCGTTAATTATATTGAAATCTTTAATTAAATTATTATTAAAAACAATATTTTCACACAATTTTCAACTAATTTTGATAAAAGTTTAGTCATTTTGTTGCAATAGTTTATGCAATCAATTGAATGTATATTATAGTGAGGTTTGACTGTAAGAGCACTGGTGTTCAGCCATTTATGTTGTATTGAGTGTTGAGTTAATGACTCTTTGTATTCAATACTCAAGACTTGTATTCAATGTTTGGATAAAAACAATAAAAAGTAATAAAAATTAAAATTTATTTTTAAGACATCTTTTGCCACACATTTCGGTGTCTTAGAGGACACAAAGACAACACAAAGACAACACCACTGGTCGTGAAGACAACGAAAATGAGACGAAAGTCTAAGAAATTGTTTACAAATTGTCTTTAATATTGAGAAACCATTGAAACGATTGATGAAAATGATGTCAACAGACAAGAGATCCATTGGTTTTGGTTTTGTCTTATACTGTGTTTCAGTTTATTTGGTTTATTGTAAACAAATTGATGGCAAACCTGAAGATAACGACAGATATAATGATGTCTTGTATAATGAGATTGACTTCAGTGACGGCGAAACCGGTGTCGACCACACGAGTGGACACAAGTGGTCACATCTGGAGTCTGTGGCCAAACAGATGACTCATTGGCTTAGAGTTATGGTCACCGAAGAGTTGGCGGTCACTCACGTCCAACAGAACTACGATTTACTCAATGCTGTCAAACATAACATCAATTTCAGTGCCATCGCTGATGACATCACACTAAAGGTTAGCTACCATTCCCTTCACTCATGTGTTTTCATTGCTGTTTAACTCTCCCGCAGATGAAGAAGAAATTGGAGGACTTGTCTGCAGTATTAGACACCACTTCTGAACGCGTGGAACAGCTGTTTCAGACACACCTGAAAACAGGGGAAATATCATCGCTTCGGACGTGTTGTGACCAACGGTTGTCAGCTGTCATGCAATTTGACCAACACTTCAATACACAGATAACGAGAGCCACCTCTTGTGATATCGCACCCAATGTGTTGACCGACGGCTCCTTCAGTCCTGGTATTAATCTGACGGAAGAGTTTCGCAACAATTTAGACAATTGGCCGCACATTAAGTGGCAGTTCTTTATGTCTGTTTGGGGCGTTCACACCGAATACCCGGCGTATATGCCGTTACCCAACACCTGTGTCTTCACTGACTTCAATGACTTCCAAAGTAATTGTTTCTCTGATTTTACCCCTTTTAAGGGGGTTTTAATTTAATAATGTAGTGATTGAACCGAAAATGAGTTTATCATGAAATCAATGTTTAACTGAATATCTATTCAACAAAAATGACATTTAAACCCCTTTTCCACTTTTCCACCCTTACAGCCAGTCGTACCCAATTCGATGGCCTTAACGATGAGTCACTTCAAAGACATCGCGACATATATTTGGCGACTGTTTTGCCGCAACCCAAGCATATAGTGTTGATCATCGACAGGGGGTCCGCACTGAGTGGCCGTCAGTTGGCGATCGCGAAAGCGGTGTCCAAATACATACTGAACTCACTTTCACATAATGACAAAATCGGTTTGATATCCCTTTCCAGTGATGTTGAGTATATGGCCGGTGATCTATGTCTGGCCAAACGTATGGCGAACGCCAACTATGAGACCAAATACCAGTTCCAAAGATTTATTGATTCTCTCCAAAGAACTAATGAACCGACTAATCACGGCTTAGGTCTGACCCGAGCTTTTGAAATGATTGCCAACACCTTTGATGACATCACTGGTAAGCATCGGTTGATTAGGATTAAGATAATTGTTTAACACTTGTTTACTGTTTCAGTGCCGAACCGAAAGTCATCGGAAGCGTTGATTGTGTATATAAGTCGTGGTCTGTTGTCGGCGCTAACGGACGCCAAACTCGTTATGCAATTAATTGCCGATCAGATCAACAAAAATAGCTTTTCTTTTGTGATCAACTCATACGCACTGATAGACGACTCAAAGCCTGTTATGTATGAAACGACTTTCCTTCGGGAGATCGCGGAAATGAATTTTAAGAAATTTAATGTCAAATCTCCCGATCCGTCGGGAATTCGGGTTTGTTTTGCCGTTTTTATGTTCTTTTCGTTTGATTTTAATTTTATCGTTTGTTTTTCCGATATATAGCCGGGAATTATGGTCGCCGTTAACTCTACGGAACACCTGAGCTTCACATTGAGTGGCATTTACTCAGTGCTCACCCGACCCACACATTCATCTGTTTATATATCACTTCCCTTTTGGGACGTCATTAGCAAAGGTTTGTTAAATATTTTTTATAAAAACAATTTCAGACTTGAATTAATCGATTGAGGGATTGAGTGGACAGTTGTGTGAAATGAGTTGTCCTTAAGTGATGAGTAATTGAACCGTAAAATGAAGTTTACATGAAATGAAGCGATTATTTCTGATGTCTGGCCACAACTCGTTGTCACAAACGCACCAAACATTACCTCAAACTCAATGATAGTATAGTTTTAATTGATTGTTATTTTTATAACCCTTTCCCTAGACATTCATCTATCAGTGAGTAAGTCAGTCATACATAGGGGTCAACTCATAGGAGTGGTAGGTCTGGATATATCGTTGTCCGACTTCGCCGAAGACATCATTCATTACGACTTCACACAAAACTCTTATGCATTTCTTATTGAGAAGAGTCAGGGAATAGCTATACATCACCCGTCGTTCAGCCGTCCCTCTCAGCAGACACACGAACAGCTGATGCACTCAGACATTGAACACATCGAACAGTTGCCCGGCTTTGGGGAGACCAAGAATGCAATACTAAAAGGGGCTAACATTGCCGACGAAGGGGTTGTCCTCAATAATAGCTCTAAACGGGAATTGAAGTATTACTGGCGTAGAGTCCAGTCCTCGCCATATATTGTAGTCATTGCCTCATATGATGAGAATCACAGACAACTGTCCATAACATCCCCGTTGGCCAAAGACGCCCACTTCGCTTACCATCGATTAGATCTGAGCTCAAGTCCACCGAAACTGTGCCGACATTTGAAACAATTGGCAACAATTGGTCTGTATTTTGATATTTCGGTAATTATTGGACCGATTTTTATGCTTTCCTTTGTTTGACAGAAACGGCAACTCTTTTCCTGTCTTCCAATGCCTTCCTTTCCCCTTATAATAACGAAAGGGTCGAAGAGACCACTCTTATAGTCCAGAGATATATGGCTTACCTCAACGATAATACAAAACTGATTGCAAACCCTGGCCTCAAAAGCACAGTCAGGGGTGACGTACACGCAGTCACTCAAGTGATCCCGTATTGGAAGTCCAGACTAGAGGCCAGTGATATGAATAGGTTTATCGTTAGGAAGTATATAACGACACCCAACGGAGTCTTTCTTCTATATCCCGGCGCTCTTATGGACAAGTCTTACGATCCGAGCCGAAGGGAATGGTATATCAAAGCTATAAAAAATCCGGGAAAGATAGTGTTTACTGCGCCGTATCTGGACGTCGGCGGCGCCGGATATATCGTCACTTTAAGTCATACTATACTTGAGCCCAAACCCGACGCTCTTCACTCAATTCACGACCCGATCGTTGCCGTAATGGCAATGGACTTCACTTTAGGGTATTTCCATAAATTCCTGGCCACACATATCGGTCACAGCTGTGGTATGGACTCTATCGCCTGTTTCATAATGGACGACAAGGGTTACCTCATCGCTCATCCATCTCTGGTAGAGCCCATACGACTGGCCCCTATAGAGCAGCAGCACATCACACATAAGGAGCCGTTGGTTGCGAACGACTTATTGAATCACAAATACTTTGTGGAGAAAAACGTTTGCAATAGTTTTGTGGACCGAACTATACAACGCTTTTACAATGTATTCAATCCTCTCATTGAGTGCTTTAACTATTTATTGATGTTTGCCTTTCATTCACAGTTCAACACAAGTATGTCGGGTCTCATAACAAACCTGATTCACGGCGACCACTGCGCCAAATACCAGATCACAGCCGTCGCCGGCACTAATGTTTTTATTGGTGTTGTCAACCATACGTGCGATGCGGTCACTGCCTTCTGTCCCTGTTCTATGGTTTGTACCCCTTTTGGTCTCTTCTGACCACTTTTGCCGAACATTTCATTCAATGATTTGCTCTTTAATTGATAGACCGATCGGTTGTGTCTCAACTGTCATCGTATGGAGCAGACAGACTGCGAGTGCCCGTGTGAGTGCCCATTGGAAATGAATCTGTGCACCGGACAGCTGTTCGATGAAGAGGACCGTAACCCCAGTTGTCCGCCGTTTGCCGAACAGTTAAGACCCGCACCGGTGTTGCGACATATGTTGGACTCAATTCAGAGCTGTTTTGAAATGAATTGTTTTCACAAAAAGAGTGAAAAGTATTTGAAATTATTTTTTCATTTTTTGAGGTTTTAATCCCTTTTTCTACCTTTCCTTCAGTGAGTGCTCGGGTCTAATAGGGTGTGAATGGTGTCAATTGGACCGAAACGGCGAAACACCCCTTAAGAACCCGTATTGTAATTATCAGAGCAGATGTTTTGGTGGTATTCTCGGCGCTAAGACTCCATATGCCGACGAGATGTCCGATATGTTGTTAGGACACGACGAATACGTGCCTATGGGTAGTGCACCGGTGGGTCCGGTGGCCGGCGGTATAATGATCTGCTTCATAGTGTTGGCACTATCTGTGTATTGCTATCGATACCACTCCACCCGTCATATCGGTCCCCATTATATCACATCCATTGCCGACAATGGTTTAAATGCCGCACATTTTGACAACGAATACGACGAAACAGAACCACCGGAAGAGATAACGCCCGCAATCGCGCCCAACAATGCCTTAGTGTTGGCCAGCTTTGAGAACGCGGCGCACATTTCCCCGTACCGTATAAACCCTGCCTACAGGTGAGGCACTCATTGTTTTTATTGATTGATTCCGTTATTAATTGTATTGATTGGACGGACAGACGACCGGGCGGTGACTCAGATCACGGCTACTCAACGAT
>JAQGAT010001481.1:0-13848 GCA_034687845.1 Pantelozetes paolii
CTTTCCCAATGAGACGTATTCTCCGTTTTGTAATTTCAATAAGTCTTTCCTCCGGTCTATGATTTTGAAGGTGCCGTCCGGATAGAGCTCTCCGATGTCACCCGTGTAGAACCAACGGACGCCCCTCTCGTCCACTTTGAAAGCCTCCTGTGTCTGGTCGGGCAGCTTATAATAACCCATCACAATGTTGTCGCCACCGATCAGTATCTCTCCTCTAGGGTTGGGCTCATCTGAGCGATGATATCCACCCTTAGATGAGAAATTAAAACCTATTTAATACTGTTATCTATTATAAGACTACTGTCCACTCACTTCATCCCAGTCTATAAGCTTTACTTTTACGCCCTGTAAAGGACAGCCTACCCGGCCATAGGAAAGGTCATCGAAATCCATACCTAATAAGGGGGTAAAATATTTTAGATAAATTGATTTAGCATGTTAATTTACTTACATAAGACTGCGCCAGTGGTTTCAGTGGCCCCATAGCCCTGTGCGAGCACCACATCCAGTGCCGATTTAATAGTGGCCTGGGTGCTCTCATTCAGTGGAGCGCCGCCAACAATCATGTACTGGAGATGACCGCCCAGTTGTTGCTGGACTTTACTGCAGACAAGTTTGTTAACAATATTGCATTTATAGCCCCTTTGAGTCCAATAAGCCTTATATCGCATAATGTATGTGAAGAATGGGACGGAAACAGGGGTTCGGGCGTTGAGTTTGTCGTGAACTTCCTTCAGGATTCTGTCCAACACTAGTGGCACACAAGTCATGATTGTTGGCCGAAGACATTTGATGTCACACTTCTGGCCCGGAGCTAAACCGGGCGCAGAGTCTGTTAACGTGAAGGGAGAGGCGTAGCCTATCTTAACGCCGCCACAGAAGAGAAACAATTCAATTGTCAACTCCAGGACGTGTGCTAAGGGTAGGTATGCTATGTAGGTGTGAGTGCGCGCATCCAATATCAGATCTTTGACAAGGATTAGGAGTGCAGTACCCGATCCGTCCATTATCTGCCGGTGCGTTGCGATGGCCGCCTTCGGTGTGCCAGTGGTGCCCGAAGTATACATTATCACAAACGGATCGTCCGCTTTCGGCGACTGGAACTGTATGTCTGATGTCTGGGCGCCCGCCTTCTCCACGTCCTGTAGGGTTTGGATGCGGATATTGTCGGGAAAGCCTTCCGTCAGTGAATTGTTTGACTCTTTGGCCATATTTTTGTTGTTTATGTAGACTATGGTCTCAACGGTCGGTATTTGACTGATTAGGGAACGGGTTTTCGCCATTAAGTCACAGGAAATGATCATTAGTTTAATTTCCGTCTGATTTATGCCATAAATAATCCCTTCGTCACCTGATTTTAGGCATAGGGTGTAGAGGAAAGGGGTATTTAATTAATACATTGTTTTCAATGAGTGTAAGTGTTGTTTAAATAATTTAAAACTGTAAATAAATAATAAATCTATCATGCTCATATTATTTATAAAAGTGTAATTGGTCAGGTTGGACTATAAAGCTATCAGGGTATAATTTATGAATATTACATATCAGTTGTATTTTTTTCGTCTATTATAGATAAATCATATGAGTAGTTGCCTGACAGCACAGGTATGTAAATAAAAATATTGGAAATCTGAACCAGTTTTTATCATTAGTGGGAAAGTTTGAGTGCTTTTTTTGTAGGGATTCCCTGATCCTCCTGTTCTAATGACCCCCTGAACCTGTGCTATGATTGCTATTTTAAACAAGGGGTTAATAACCAGTCTTATAGCGCAGTCACCTTTCATTATCCTATTGAAGCTTAATATAAGTTTACCTAAGTTTGAAAACAGTGTGACTACCGTTCCTCCCAGTTTGGCGATCGCTTGTGCACAGAGGAACCACTCGACTCTAGTCTCGGCCATCAGTAGGACTTTGTCGCCAAATGAGACACCGTTTGCCATAAGGCCTTTGGCGAGGGATGTGGTGATGGCGTCCACCTGTCCATAGGTTAGCCACTTATAGTCGCTGAGTGTATATCTCTTGAGAGATCGGCCATCGATTCGCCTGACTTTGCCGTCATTTCCAACAGAGTCTTCAGAGGAGAGCACTTCACGATAGCCTTGAGTTTCAGGGTTTAGATTGAAATGAATATTAATTATGATTTTAAAGGGGTTTTGAATAAATTAATTGTGATTTTGATTTACACTGTTATTTATGGCCCCAAAAATTGGGTTCAATTTAAGGGGTATTTTGAAAACTCATTGCAAAATATGAATAACTGTTTAAAATTGTTGTGAAATTTGTAGTGAAAAATGTGTTTATGATTTAATTAATGGGATTTTTCTTGTGATTTATTTTCAGTGAATCAAAAACTTGAGATTTTTTTTTCATACTTGCAATGAATTATTGAATATATTAAACAAAAAGTGAAATATTTTTTCATCAAAACTATTGATTCAAACATTTCTTCCGTTTCACTCATTCAAACATTTTTTATGAGTATTGTTTGCGAAAAGTTTTAATATCTTTCACAAAATATTTGCACAAAATTTCTTATATATTATTTTTATAACACTTTTGACACACAAATAGCGAAATGAATGAGAAATGTCATTTAATATTTTTTAACGTGTTATCAATAAAAATGTTTATTTTTATTGCTCTCTGTCTTCAGAAAAACAATTCATAGTTTGAATCAAACAATAAATTATTGTTTAAATAATTGTTAGGCAATTGTTAACTATATTCAGGTTAAGCAGTGATATATTCAGGTGATAAACAGGATCTTAATTGTGATCTTAAGGGGGAATTTATAACACAGTGTTTGCCAACAATAAGTGAAACATAAAAGTAATGGGAAAATAAAATTCAGACAAATATTAAGTGTGTTTTTGTTTTCAGTGAAAAATCAAAAACTGATTTTATTTAACATTAAATATAACTCAAAATAAATGATAACTTTATTCAAGGAATAAATTAAATGATTTCAAATTCATTATCAATTAATCTAGCAAAAAAAATCAATATTCAAGTTCATTTCAAATCAAAATCTGGTGATCAATCAAAGCAGAGAAAACTACTGTATATTTGAATTAATTGCTATTTTAAGCAATAATTTTATTTTAAACTGATTTTAATTTTCAAATATCTTATGACTTTTTCTGTCAAAAATGTTTCAGAATATTTTGATTTTGAATAAAAATTATAAACAAAATAATCAACAGTTTTATTGATTTTATATAACAGTCTGAGAGAAGAAGGATATAATTATTATAATTTTACTGTGTATAATTATATTAAACCTTGAGCAATTAAAAATATTTATACAGGAGTAAACCTCTGACGCTAATATTATTGTTAAATAATTGAACTACATTAATTATCTAGCTAAAAGAGTAAATACTTAATTCAATTCATTTTTTATCCCATATTAGCATATTAAGTGCATATAAATAAATTCCCAAGTTTATTTCATCAAATAATAATTTTAAAATGCTTTTCAAGGTCGTTTTACCCGATAGTTAACCTCATTCATTTATCTTAATGAGAGAGTTAAGTTATTAAAAAATGATATTCACGTGAAAACGAGTAAAATATTAATTCATTCCTAATATAATTGCAACATTTATCAAGATTAAAATGACATTGAATATAAATACAAAACCGGACCACGGATTGATAGGAAAGGTATTTCTATCTCCAAATGAAATAAATATTTACCAAAAACTCAATCATATATTTGTAGTCAAAAAAATAATCCTTCAATTGAAAGATGAAAACATTTTTTCCGTGAATATTATGCGATAAATATTCATTGATTTCAACAAAAAGGTTTTAAACACTAATAAAATCAATTTATACCTAAGATAGGAGTATGTTGTCCATGATAATCGGCCACATGGTTTAGTACCTCGGTCAATGTTTTGTGCTTGTACAATGGATGAGTTAATTTTTCTTCGTTCAAAATCCAGGCACTATTCTTGTCGTTTGGATTCTCTAATACTGAATGCAATTTATTTGCTTTTTTCAACCGCTCCCACGGCTTCTGCTTGAAGTAATAGAAGGGTAGGGAAAGGTAGGTATAGATGTTGACCACCGATTTCATGAGGAACATGAATATCGGTACCCAAACACTGCTCTGATGAGACATTTTGGCCTAAAATTAAGGGTTATTTTTCCGATTAAAAACACTTTATATAACACTTGAATGTTATTCAGGGTTTCATTTGACACAACTATTATTGAATAGAAAATTATCGCCCCTTAATTCACAGCTGCAGAGCACTGACAGACAATATGAGTGCACAAGAGGTTTGGGCAACAATTGAATCAATGAATTGAACTTTTTTTGCAATTTTTTTTGAAGCGGTTTTGAATGAGTAATAAATTATTAAATATTTTAACCGTATTTCACATAAAATAAAATTTTACTAACATTTGAAGGAAAACACGATTTTTAATCAAACAGTGACATCAGATAAAACAATTAGTTTGCCCTTGTTCATTCAAAATCTCAATAAGAGGTGACAATCAGGTGATGATGAAAATTAATTAGACGACTGAGAGCTGATATCCGACACCAGAAACACGCCAACAGTTTTGTCCCAAAAGTATTTCAAATTTACAAAATTGATTGACAGCTCAGTGGCTATCAGTCCCTGTGTTAAGCAAAGAGTGGTAGGAATTGATTGAAAAACATTCATTAGTTTTGCAATAATTTGCGATAAAAATAGTGATTTTTCAGTCAATCATACGATGAGTTGTGTTAATCAGTGAATGGTCTGAAAATCAGTTATTATTTGTATTGTTTGTTTGTAATCACATCTTCAAAGCACTGATGAGTGAAATTACACTGAATAGATTTTAAACGCAAGAGGAAAGGCCTTTATCTTTTATGAATTGACACAGATTTAGGACCACTTTTCTACTCTTAAGGGGAAGTCCTGTTAAAACAAAACCACTTTTCATAAACTTATTAATAGTTTTCAGTCTCTGTGAAGCAATTGTTTGAATACCTATTCACTGAAAAATAGTAATAACTGTTGTGGTCTTTAATCCTGAGATCCGAGTGCTCTGTATATGTGAACGAGACTTTCTTCGCACAGGTATACTCTCATAGGCTATCAGTGTGTGTGTATATGTGATCAAGTATTCAAGGTTTTCCCCTAAATTAGCTTAAAGGCTATATATCTGTGTTTTCTCCACTATAATAGTACCGGTATTAGAGCACTGATATAATAGGTATTCCAGGCCTGGGATGTTAACATCAGATTTCTTGTAGGTTTTTACCCCAGACTGTGAAACATTAAATAACAATGTTTAATTAGTTTTAATAATAATTAATCCGTTTTACGTATATTGAGGTTATTTATATATAAATAGACCAAAAACATCCTTGATCACTTGCTCATCAAGGCAGTAATTATTATGTTTGTCAAACATTTAATTAAATGTCATTCAAATTAATTGTTATTTTTAACCCCTTATTTCAGAATTCATTTGATTTGATATCTAATCTAAAAATTTGTATTTATTTTTTGATTTTAATCTCTGAATTGAGTTATCATTTGAAATAATTTGTGAAATATTTTTTGACGCAAAACTAGATTTTGATTTCAAATAGCAATGAAATTATTGAATGAAATATTTTGATTACATTTTTCTCAATAATTAAATGTAGAAAATATTTCCCAGACTTTAAAATTTGCGGTAATTTTGTTGTGTTTTGACTTATATTTCACGTAAACCTTGAAATATTTTAATCTATACTTATCTATAGTTTTTTTTGTTGATTTCCGTTGTGTTTCATTCAAATACTTTTATTTCAATGATTATATCATTTGTGTTTTTAAACTATGTTTTTCTTATCCACTAAATAATCGCCAAAAATATTTCATGCATTTCAACAGACATTAAAAAAATACATTTAATTTGTTGACAAATATAGACAATAATAACAGTGTTTTAGTGAGTTATTGACAAAATATTTCACTGTTTAGAAAATGAAATATTTAATTTCTTATCAGGGTCAGTAGATAATAAGGGTAGATTTAAGATTCTATAGAAGGACAATATTAATCCTCTTAAACATCAATATTTTAACTAGATGAAATCATTACTAATTTTCCCTTGTGATTAATTTAGTAAAATATGCGCTATATTTATAGGAAATTCCCCCTGAATTCATTCTTGGCTACACCCAGGATATATTCAGTGATCTGAATGAAATTGACATAAAATTCAAATAAACAAAACATAAGTCCAACACATCGTTAAATGTAAATCTAAATTAAGACATAAATAGCTGTTAATTGTGTGGAAATGAAAGTGAAAGCTGAAAATATAGGTTTTTGTTTCAATGAATTTAATGGAAATTGAATTGAACTTGAGCTCAATATATGCATAAAATAATTGACTGAAAGCATTGAAGAAAATCTCTATAATTATCGCCAAAAAACTGATTGTTTATTAAGTTATGCAAACAGTCTTAGCTCTAAATCTTAAGATGTTTGAGCAATGAAAACCTGAAATCAATTGAAAATTACACTTCAATACAGACGTCATTAGGAGTTGAATGTCATTTCATTACGTCAGCGAAAACCTGATGTTTCACTTTGACTTTCAAAATACCAGGTTCAGTGTAGATTGCCTCTAAAGTTTTCTAAACTAACCTCTCATCTAAATAATCAGTGATTTTGATGATAGTGTTTAACAATTTTTTCTTGTTTTTCTCCTAAATATCTAACAATTTGTGACAAATATTAATTACATTTTTATTGTCTTTTAAAAACAATCCATAAATTTCTTCACTAAAAAAATGTGATTTTATTTTTACAAACACTTCGCAAATATTTGGGAATTTTTTCACTGAATTTCAATATTAGTTAACATTTTATTCAAAATACAATTGTTTTGTAAATTCAATGTGAAGTGGAGTTTCTGAAGGATGAGTTTGAAAAACAGATAATTGATTTGAAAACACAATTATTTTAAGTGTTTTTGCAAACAAAACAATGAATTTTCATTTTTTCACTAAAATTTTCAAATTATTTAAAATTTTACACTTTTTTACAACAATTAATAAAAAACTTGTTTTTGAGAGCACTTGACATTCAATGGCTGAACAACGGATGTGTCGGAACTGTTTATCTTCAGTGGCAGAGCTTAACAAAGCAAACATCAATGTCTACACAAATATCTGCGGATGTGTTGACACGGAATCGGCGTTTATTTGTAGGCCATGTCTTTGGGGATCAGTGGTTGAGAGACAGTGCACTAAATGTCCAAAATGTAGATCCGATTACAAGAGTATTCAATACTTTACACACAATTCATACCAAAAAATGGTTAAAATGCATGAATTGATTGACGACTACTCGATTGTGATCCCATTCCTCTATATTGTGTCCTGGATTATGGTATTAGTAGTTGTGGTGAAGTATTATCTCTCACTTCAGATCAGAAGGCAGTCATCGATGGGTCAGTTATTTATCAGCACTTTATGCAAACCTATTGTGTTATTTACAGTTGTCTTCAGTTTATACACTGTTTTCACTACAGTTTTGATCCTATTCTTAGCGTTTGTCACATATTTGGTCAGAAATGGTATACATTTACACCGATTTGGAATAAAGTCAACAAAACTAGTGATGAGAGGGTTTAGGATTAGTAGTCAATAGGATATGGATTTAAACTGTTTTATATTTATTCAAAGATTTAGTATTAAATGAAATATAATTTCAAAATTCAGTATATGATTGCATATTTTATTTAACATTTACCCCTGAAATAGGGGGTATAAATGAGTTTAATTGCAAATTATAATAAAATATTTAATAAATAAATTAAAATGAATTATAATTAGTGTTTAAATGTGATTATAATTCACAGATGTTGTGATAAACCTTCAATTAATTGATAAAATCAGTTAAGGATTAAAGAGATTATAACTATATCTCTGACTTATAATCAGATAATTAAAAGTAGAGTTTCATTCAAATGTGAAAATGATTTTTCATTAACAAAGATATAATTGAAATGAATTTACATTTGATTTTAATTTCAATCATTGAATGCGTTTCCATATCTTCACCGCTGTATTGATGGGTCGGTTATCACAGGAAGTGGTGTATAAATATAAATCAAATAAAGCAGTTTTCGCATCACCAGGAACCAAACTACTAGACCACTGGCCTTCTGGTAATTCCTTATATTGATAATCAGTGGAACCACTATTTTGTACATTATTTAATCCCCGACTCTTAACATTACTAATACGGGAATAGTTTTGTGGCTGTTTTTCACCAAATAACCCTGAGTTTCCCC
This sequence comes from Pantelozetes paolii, assembly GCA_034687845.1. NCBI lineage: Eukaryota > Metazoa > Arthropoda > Arachnida > Sarcoptiformes > Oribellidae > Pantelozetes > Pantelozetes paolii. The sequence continues at coordinate 8,305 of JAQGAT010001481.1, forward strand.
CTTCGGCTCTGAAGAAGAGACCGGAATATTCTTCTGTCACTTCTCTCCACACTGTTTGTGGCCATAACTCTATAGGTGATGACTGGTTGGGCAGTTGGGTGTATATGAAGCCAATCGGTAGTGATGTTTGTTTTAAATTAATTAATTCCTGATTTTGTTTATCAATCTTATCACCCTGCTCATTAATAACATCGCCTTGTTTATTGATAATAATCTGCTGTTTGTCCACAACTTTTGTAATATTTTTCAAATCCATTGCAAACACAGTGAGAGTCGACTGCTTTTTCTGGCAAACAATTAATGCCTTTCTATAGCATGTAATGTCAACCCATTTACCCAAAGATGACTTTCCAATAGACATGTGAACACAAGGCATACTCTCATTCCTGACCGCATCGTCCGACCAATTGTTGTAATCACTGTCTGTGTTGTCCAACCATTTGAATGAATTGTTGGTATATTTCAAACCAATCCAAACATTATCTGATATATTGTTGTATTTAATCAATTGATTGCTTAAGAAATCCGACTCTTGTTTTGAATGTATAGAAATTAAACCAGCTTGTACATCTAGTGATGAACATCTGGATAAAGATTTTACCAACGTTGCCTTTTCCTCAATTACTCTGAAACACTTTTCATCCAAATATGCAAACCAACCCCTCTCACAGGGGTTTGAATTAATTGTTGATTCTATTAAATAAACATAATAATTTAATACACAATTAATATACATGATTAAAACTATCAAGACAAAATTTAACTCACTATTGAAATGTTGCAATTGTTTCACCAATTCATCATTCATTTGAATTAATTCCGAGATATTCTTCGGCAAGTGTTGAGACATTAATTCAATTTTATTAATCAAAGCCTTTTCTTTCACATTCAATGACTCATTATTAGATTTCCCTGAATATACTGATATTAATAATATAAAAATAAATGAACTAATATATAATAATATAAAATAAATGGCACTGGACATTTTTACCAAAACTAGTTCAGGAATATACCAATATTTAAATCAAACTTTCATTTGAATGACTTGAGAGGTAATGTCTGAAACAAGAATGTGTTTGAACTGTTTGTTTGGCTTCAGTACTGCAAAAATATGAGCGGATATATTGACCCGGAACCGTAAAATGCATGGATTAAGTTAGATTATGTTAATATTTAAATTAACAGGGTTGTAAAAATAATTTTAACAAAAGGCAGCTTTAAATTACATTGCTTATTATTACACTGATTGAATTTGATCAAGTTATTTTTATTAAATCAAGTTATCTCAATTATCAATTACATCAATTGATTGATAGAGAATATATCTAAATTCTACCTTGTTACAATCATGTTAAACATAATTATTGAGATCAAACTTTGTCATATCTGAAAGGATTGGTGATTGAATTGTCACCCAATTGTGTGCGTGCATAGAGTTTAGCCCAATATTCACATTCAATAGTGTCGTCCTCTTTGACGCATATCTTCTGCATATCATTAATCACTTTCACTAAAGTGTAGCCAAAGTAAGACAATTCAAAGACCCATTCAATCACATCCTTAGACACTAACTCTGGATTAGCTTTAATCTGAAGACAGAGATCAATGCAATCCTTTTCCAAATCCAATGTCTGTCTGTACTGGTAGTCAATCGCCTCCTGAAGTGAACACTTCTGGTGGTGAGTGTAGGCCAGCACTTGATTAGTGATATCATTGGTTAGAAGTTTAGGTAAAGCCAAATACAAGTCATCAACAGATAGTGCAAACGCAAGGCAACTATTGAAGTGCTTTTGTATCAATGGATTGTTGCGGACATTATCCGGCACTTGATATCCGATACCATATTCACACATATGTATAAACAAAAACCACACTAATTAAATAAATAATTAAATTAACAGGGTGATATTGTGGTTATAATTAATTTAACTTGATTCAATTGATCTGATGGCATAGTACTGGTCATAAGGCATGTGGAGATCTTTAAGCCAATAATCGCAATGAACTCTCAAATGAGCTTTCAATGACTTTTTCAACTCATCCATGAAAAGGGTTTTCAAACTATCACTCATTTCAATGAATAAAGCATTCAATGAGTCCTTCAATCGATTGCCTATTGATATGTAAAGTGTATCAAAAAATTAGTGTAAATATTGTTTGAAAATGAATACCAATTGCAAAGTCTTTGTCGCAATAATTGGTGTCCAAAACAGTAATCAATTTCTTGACAACTGTTTCCAATAACTCTGAAGACCTCTTCACACGACAGTGCTCTTCACTGATGTCAAAGTAGTTGGCAAAGGATAGGAACTTAACGATAGCCAACAGTCTTTGCTTAGACTCACAGAAGCCATACATATAAAGCAATTGCTGTAAACATATTTCATCGTAATATTCAGTGGAATCTGAAAAGCATCTTGACCAATTTAGATAATCTTCCCTCACCAATTCAATGTTAGCCAATTTATGATCAGGGCCATTAATTGCTTTAACTTTTAACGATTGAAACTCTTGTTTATCTCTTAACAGTGAAAGTGTAGTCATTTTTCTTCGTTATTGTGTTTGAAATTGAAAATAAAATTTATATTAAAATCACTTTCGTTTGAATTAATTATTATTTCATTTCAATGCAATTCACTATTAATTAAATAATCAAAAAACATATTTGCAAATACTTTTCAAATAATAATCCGAAGATTAATGTAAGTAATGTAACTTGATACTTTTAAAACTAGTAATTAATTAAATCTAATAATTTGTTGTTTAAAACCACATAAGACTTGGTATTTTGTAAATGAATTTTAACAAAAAATATAACTGTATTTAAACATCAGTGTCATTATGACAGACATTAGTAGACACATCTGAACAAAAACACAGGTTTCCATATATTTATGATTGAGTATTAAAATAAGCATGCACATTTAATAAAATTTTATATGTGATAAATAATTTGTTTATTAATATTTAAAAATAACATTTTGTTTGATATCTAAATGCAAAACAATTTATTGAATGCGTTTCCATATCTTAACCGCTGTATTGATGGGTCGGTTCTCACAGGAGGTGGTGTATAAAAACATATCCCTTAAGACAACCCCGGGTACCAAATCATTGGACCATGCACCTTCTTTCAATACATAATCTTTAGGACCACCAACATCATTTACAAAGCTTATAATATTTAAACCATAACTTCTAATATCACTAATTCTTGACTGACACTGCGGTTGTGTATCTCCAAAAGATCCTGAGTCTCCCCCTTCGGCTCTAAAGAATAGACCAGAATATTCTTTTGTCACTTCTGTCCACACAGTGTGTGGCCATAAAGACATAGGAGATGACTGGTTTGGTAGTTGTGTGTATATGAAACCCAGTGGTATTGATAGTTGTTTAGAAATTTTACTCTGGTTAATTTGCTTATTCAATAAGTTAAGCTCTATTTGTTGATTATTTATTATATCCGCTTGGTTGTTCATGTAATTTGTAATATCGCCCAGGTCTTTCTCAATGGACGCAATTGTAAACCGGTTTTTCTGGCAAACAATTAACGCCGTTTTAGTGCAAGAATGGTCAATCCATTTGCCAAAAGATGACCCCGAGATAGACATCTGAACACAAGGCATACTCCCGTCCCTCACAGCTTCTGGTGACCAATTGTTATAACCATAGTCTGTATTGTCCAACCATTTGAATGAATTGTTGGTATATTTCAAACCAATCCAAACATTGTCTGATATATCGTTGTATTTAATCAATCGATTGCTTAAGAAATCTAACTCTTGTTTTGAATGTATAGAAATTAAACCAGCTTGTACATCTAATGATGAGCACTTGGCTACCGAATCCAAAAACGTTTTCTTTTCCTCAATTACTCTGAAACACTTTTGATTTAATAATTCAAACCAATCCTTCCCACAGGAATTTGGATAATAAACTTAGGTAGAAGGAAAGGATTACTAATATAACTAAACTCATCTTGAACACTTTCAATAAACTTGAATAACTATTTACCTTTCAATTCTTCAACAATTTTATTGAGTTCATTATTCTTTTCAATCAATTCAGTGATATTCTTCTGAAAATGTTGTTTCAATTCACGAAGTTCATTTAATAGGTATTCTTCATTATCACTAAAATTTGATCCTGACAAGAATAAATTATTATGGAGACTATCTTGGTAAAATTAGACAACTTACCTAAATATACAGATATCAATGAAATAAATATCGATAGTTGCAATTTATTCATAATTTGAGAAAGTACAATTTTATATGATATTAGTTTAATACAATTTCTAATATCAATATAATACTAACGATTAAAATTTGACATTTCACAATTATTATCTATTATTATAATTATCAATATTTCATATTTTATGATTAGTATTATATTCTATAAGTGTTTTTATTAATGAGTTATATTTAATGTAATCTTCAATTATTAAATGATCTTTCACAATATCAGATAATTATTATGTAATTGAACTTTGTCATTAAATTCTTAAATCATATGATTATAACAAAATATAAATTCACTTACAATTAATGCATTTTCAAATTGACACTGGAGTATTGAATAATGTTTCTGAATACTTAATTATTTGACCTTGTTCTATTTTTATCAATTTTAACAATACAATAGCGCATATTGAGATTACCTGGAACACAATCAAATGAATATAAATCTATAATTTGTATTATTGAAAATATGAATTAATACCTCATATCCACGAAAATAATCAATAATAAATAACCCTGCACAAGAAAATCCAATCTGATTTTCACCCAACACCTCTAAAATCTTTATCAACTATATTCAGGGAAAAATAATCAAATATTAGGATATTGTCAAAAACTAATAAACATTTATTAATTAATAACAAACCATTAATGAATGTTTAATATTGTCCATGGTAGTTTTTCCGTATTTTATAGTAATTAATTTATATGATGAGACAAGTTTATAGCACTTCGTAGCTTCTAAATTGATAGCACCGGACATCGCAATCAAAATTATAATAATTAGCAATAAAACGAAGAACGAATATAAGAGTATAAAGGTCAAATAAATTGAATAATTCCTATATCCAAATACAATGATATAAATAAGCAAGGACATAGTGAGTGAGCTTGTAATCCAATATATCGCTATTATTTTAGACCAAATATTAGTGTCATATTCAGTCACTTCAGTAATGAATAGATTGATATCTTTTACCAATTTATGTGAATTGAAAACATTTGCCTTATATTTGATAACATCTCTTAAATAGTTATTAATCTCTCTTTGCTTTGACTTTAAATAATAAGTGATTACAAAGAAGTAAAATATTTGATACGTTATTGTATTACACGTATTGTAAATGGAAAGGGTGTACAACAGGCTGTGAGGTATACCCAATAAAACCATTTCCCTAAAGCTGATGGTCAGTGAATAGGATAATAAAGTGCCCGTTAATGAGGAAAATGCAATCGATTTACTGATAAACGCCATTAATTTGAAGGCAATTCCAGTCTTATTGAGAATATCTCTGAT
>JAQGAT010001482.1:0-13821 GCA_034687845.1 Pantelozetes paolii
TAAAGTTTTTTGTCCCTGAATATAATTTTCTATTAGATTTTTGATAAGGATATGAATAAAGAAGTAATAGTTTACTTCAATATTCATTTTTCATGAGTTTATTCACTGATATTTCAGTCAATAATAGGTTCAATGTTAACAAAAACTTTAAATCTTTAATTAATAGCAAACAAAATGCATGCAAAAACGTCACGACATATATGTTTGGGATTCACCCTGAAACTTTATATGAATTTGGTGAACAATATATTATAACAATATAAAAACAACCCTGTTTGAAAGCTGTCAATGACTGGTTTATATCAACACTCAATTGACAAATATATGCTATGAATTGAAAATTAAATTTTAATTACAATTTATTCTCCAAAACATATGTTTAAGAAATTTAATGAATAATAAATGTAATGTTATTTTGAATTTAAATAATAAATGAATATTTAATCGCAATAAATCATTTGTGAAATGTTTTTAACACTACTTTTGATCGTTTATTACTTAAATTGAAACGAAGGTTAAAATAATTGAAAATAATTATCAATTCATAGATTTTAAGAGATATTCAGTCATTGAATGACATATTTTTCAATTATTAAAGCAATCGTTCAATAGTTTATCCAAAAATAGATTTGTATTCAAAGCGTGAAAAACAAAATCATCAAAATATTTTCAATTAATTAATACAAAAAATATCTCAAAAAATATCAATAAAACATTAATCTTATGAATAAGTGAAACATATTTTTCAATATTCACTGAATATTTAAATTTTTATCAATTAATGCATAACTTTTCTATGCGGAAATTGATTTAAACCTCATTTTCACGTAATATATCACAAAGTTATGCAAAACTAATAGTAATAAATGAAATATACGTTAAAATGAGTTACTTTTACTACTCTTTTGCTGTTTATCTAAAATCCCTTTCCTGTCTCAAACAGAAGTTCATTCAATTAAGCCGAGGAACTCTTAAGTATAAAAAATAAATGACATTTCACAACAGTTTACTGTAAACAGGGAATTGTGTTTATCATTTGACCTCTTTTTGTTAGTGATTTGCTTTTAAGGGGCTTTTTATGGATTAATAGCAATAGTAAACAAAATAATATAATTTTGTTATCGATATAACTGTGTTTAACACAAAAACATTTCACCAAAAATACTATATTATAATCAATAAAACAATTTTCAAGTAATTATGAATTTTATTCAAATATTTGTTCAAAATCTCAGATATTTTTTGTAAAAACTAATAATATATGAAATAATCACAGAATTTATTACAATATTATTGTATTTTAATTAAAATCAAATCAAAAATCAAATTAAAATGTATAGAATAGAACAATAAATCTAACTTTAATATAACCCTGGTACAGTATAACCCTGGACACCCTATTTGTAGCCATCAGCTGAAAGGCCAACACCGGGTCAATAGACCACCTCTTTGTCAAAACAATCGTAACTATTATGTCGTCAAATGATTTCAATATATATTATATTTTTAGTACAAATAAAAACTAAAATAACAAATAATCTGTTATTTTATATACAATGAGGTCTTCATTACTAAAGTCATCCACACATTGATTATTCACTCAACAAATGACTGAACTTTGAATGTCTTTACAATGTTTTAGAGAAAATGCTTTAATGAATGACTTTTTGTTTAATCCAAAAGGGATTAAAGATTTCTGTCTATAAGTCAATGAGAAGTAAATTAATTAGTGTTTAGCACAACATTTGCTGCCTTTGTGTCTGTTATAGCACCCATTGGAAAAGGGGCTAACTTTGGATTGAAGTCAATTTGCCTTTCATTTGGTTTCGTTGATAAGTTTGTCAATTCATAAATCAGGGGTTAAATCAAAAAATTTATAATAAAACTGCAAATAAAACCCAATATTTAAAAAATAAATTAATTTTAAAAACAATTATAAATAAAATCTGTTTTTCTTTCGTCAGTATTAAGTGATTTGCACTTTAAATGTCATTTCAATTCAATTCAACTCAAAATTGAATTCAAAATAATTTCATATTTTCTTAACACTTGTCTTTAAAAATTTCATTACTATTGAAAAGAGATTCAAATATTTTGTAGCAATTAATGCAAAACTAGTAGTGATTTAGTCAATGATTAGATGACATCGCTTATAGCATTCGCCGCGCTTTGTATTGTGTACACAAGTATTGAGAAATGAGCTCGGATTACATCCCAGGACCAGGTATTCTTCAACCCTGTCCCCTGCTGTTGAAAGAGAAAGGTGAATTCATCCATCAATCCGGGAAACATTTCGTAGTGATTGCTATCCGTTTCACTCGGGGATAGGATTATATGCCTTTTCATCACATTTCTGGGCAAACCGTTTGGGTCTAAGAATGTCCGCTCCAGTAGTAAGAGCTGATCATTCACTCGCCTGATAGCCATTGGACTGCAAATCAAAGTTTGAATAATAAGTTTTAAACCAAATTTTTGGATCAATTGATGGCCAAAACTGTGGCCAAAGACGTAACAGTTTTACATCCAATCACTTACTCTTTGAAATCCAGTTTGTCTTGTCTTCTGTGGAACTCAATGGCAGCGGTCGTGAAGTTATTGATGGCTGAGTCCAACAGTTCTGCAATCAATGAAACAAATGTTTATTTGAATTGAAGTCTTGAAAAACAATTGAGAAAAACTGTTACCAATTTTGATGCCATTGTTCTTAAGACTGCTTTCCATATGTATCTGCAAATTGATGTACAGATCTTTGAGTACCTGTGCGTAGTCTAAGAGATTGAATGGTATGAACAGTGAGTCGGAGAGATCGCGAAGTATTTCTCCCAACACTTGTGTCACTGCCTTATGATATCTGAAGTCCGGATCAATAAACCTATCGATGAGTTCAAAGCTGTCGTATTGGGTGTGAAGTAATGGATAACTCATTGAATTGATTTGATTCGTCTCTTCAGTGGACGCATAGGTGATGTCGACGGTCGGGATTCCGGCCAAAGTAAAGAACGCCGAATAACCGCTTCTCATATCCAAACGACGGACTTTTGGTCGACTCTCAACCACCGCTGACTCCATATAGGTCTTCAGCAAAGACCCGGATTCGTTGGGCTCTTCAGTCATAAAATGCTTCAAATTGTTTCTAATGCCTCTGATATCAGAGGAACGGTCAAAATCATCAAATGTGGGTACCATTGATGATGAGTTCCTCTGAAGGGGGAAACTGTAAACCCATTTCTCATAAACAGTGCGAATGTTTTCCTCAACGTTTGGGTTCAGTACTTCACGAGTGGCGTTGAATATCGCGTGATATAAAAGAGGAGAAGCGGCGACACTTAGACTCCCGTTCCCAATGACTACTATATCTGAGTTGATGTAAGCGACAGCCCTTCCGTCCAATATCTTGATGTTCTCTTCTATCCATTCCGTAGAACCGATTAAATTGAACTCTTCTGACCCCCAATTGCAGAACAATATAGACCGACGCGGACGCCAGCCCTCGGTTAGTAAATCACCAAAAACTCGCGCCAACTCAAGCCAAACACCCGTTCCGGCAGACGAATCGACAGCGCCCTTAAACCACGCATCTCTATGGTTGCCAATAATGACATACCTGTCCGGTTCTACCCGTCCTTTAATAGTTCCGATGACGTTATAAATGGTTTTATTAACCAAACGATTACTTATTTTCAAGTGAAGCGTGAGATTAGAAGTTCCGTCGCTTTTAAATCCCGGCCCCAAGTTGTATGAGGTATTGGTATCGGAGCCGACACTCCAGGACTTCGGGCCTTTGGCGCCATCGAGTCTATTAAGGATTTCAGTGGCCATCGCATAACTGATCGGTTGGACAGCAATACTGTTCAATGAAATGCAATTCAATATTAATATAAGAAAAGTGTTTTCAAACTGTTGTCAAAAACCTCGGGATTTGGAGCGAAGAATGAGGTAATCGATGAGCATATGAAGTGGCCGGGTATCTAATGGACACAAATTGAATAAAGTTTGATATTTTCATTATAAAAAACACAAACCCTGGTGTTTGTGGATCTCCCAAACCATTCCAAATCAAGGAGTCGTGTCTAATGGCATCGTTAGGCATATACGGAGATTTTGGAAACGGCTGTGCATTCAGTTGCGGCGGATTGTAATGCTCGGGATCGGGATATAAGAGTAGAGCCGACGCTCCCATTTGGTGCGCATAAGTCATCTAACATTGAATTAATACATAAAGTAATTGAAGGCAAAGACAACCAAAAAAACTGAATACCTGTTCGTCTGCCGACAAATGAAACTGTTTTGCGATTAATATCTTTCCGGTGATTGTGTCGTGAGTTATGTTATACACTGTTTGAAGGATCTGATAGTCTTGTGGTCGACCAAAGTTGACAAAAATCACTGAACTCTGTGTCGATATTAAGATTAACTAAAATTTCGCTTCAATTAAATGCCAAACCTTTATATCAATGGCTGGAGAATAGGCACAGAAGGCGTTCAAAGCGTCCGATCTTTTCGTTTGTCTATCGATTGAAGAATAAATCGATTTTCCATTGATTTCATCAATTATTTCAAAATAATTTGGTTCAGAGTCGTCCGGAGTCGACAACAATACTGAATAGTTTTTTACATCTATTTTATCAAATTTATAGTCTTTTAAATAGTTTTTCACTTTCAGTGCAAGTTTGAGATCATTGGGCGACCCGGCTCTGTGCGGCTCGTATGAGAATTCGCGGACAACCTTTCGTATTTTACTTGAGTTTATGTTTTCCAAGATTTTAGCCCTTATTGTCGGGTTTTCCTCCCGAACTGAGTGCAAAGACATGGCCTTTGATTTGGAAAAATACAGAATTGAGAAAAAATCACTCAATTATTGATAATTGTGTTCAAATACTGACCAAATTTGGGACACATTCCGAGTGCGAGGAGTGACCGAAATATCCGATCAGAAAACCCGTCAAAAGTGTCAGAATTGAGAGCAAAATCACTCCCAATAGTAGTCTTCTATTGGACGCTAACGGAAGGTCTTCAGTGGTTTTCTCATATATCTGGATTGTGCCTGGCTCATTGTCCGACCAGGCAGCCAGGTGGTCGTTGTCCAGGCCATCAAACCCCTCCTCATCTGAACATTAAATTAGTTTAAAATTACATTCAATTAAAATATTTTTAAGAATAATTATATTTCTCTTTGAATTCCATCTCATATTAAATATCAATAGTAATGACAGCGTAAGGAAAGGTAGGGATGGGTAGATATAATTGACAATTACCCCGGTATGGTCGATATTGTGCTGTTAATGTCATCTCAAAATTGTTTGTCAATTGAATGAAAAATCAAAAATTAATTAAAACAATATTTATTGTCATTTAATGATTGATTTGTTGACAATATTAAAGACATTTGAATCAAAAGTCAATAAACTTTTTAAACGAATAAAAGATTTGAAGAGAAATTGAAATTCATTTACAAATCATTGAAATCTTTTTCAAAATACAAAACAATAAAAGAGTTTTCAGAGTATTTAATAACAAATGATTCACTGATTCATCAACACATCCATTGATAGCCCGGAGCTCAAGGCCTAGACTTGCGCTTTGGAGGAGAGGACTGGTTGTTGGTGTCGACACTTACGCTCAACGCATCAGTGATTGAGATAATTGTCTTATAATTGTATACTTTTTGTGCGATATTTGTCATAAGATTTCATAAAAAGCATAAATCTTTCAAAACATTAACATTTTATTCATTATATAAAACCCTTTGAATAAAAAACCCCTTATTTTGCACTCATTTTTACATTTTATTCAAAATGTTTGACAAAAATATTGAATAGATTTCAAACCAAACCCTTATTTGAAACACAATTTCCAAAAACTGATTCATTATTTGGTTTACATTTTATATACAATCAAATGAAGACATCATTTCAATGAAGGGTTGACTCAATAGTTGGCGAGACTGGCCATAAGGTACTCCATTTTGTTGATGAAGTTCTTGCCCTCAATCCTCTCCCAATCCACTTCTCTGAAACTTCCGGTCAGGTTCTGCCACTTCCTGTCCCTAACCAAAGTGCTCGGATAGAACTCCTGAGGCGAAGAACAGATCTTTACCTCAATTCCCGAATGAGGACCACATCTGATGGCAATAATGCGGTCGCCGTTCGGAGAGATCAATACAATAGAAGAGGCCGTTCCTATCGGCTCCACGTGTCCGACGCCCACATTTATATTGAGGGACAGTACTCTCCAGCCCATGGGCTTCGAGAGGTTCTGAATGGCAAACACCTGATGCTGTGACACCTGATTCAGTAACAAATATCTCAATTCCTGTGACTCGTAGGACATGTTTATAACCCTTCCGTCGCGAAGAATCGCTTTCAGGCTTTTGGTGGAGATATGGATAACAAGCGGCGTTCGGCACAGGGATTCATAGCCGTAGGAAACGATATTGATTTTGACACTACTTTTGGTGGCGCTGTTCAGACACAGCCAATGGGCGACAATAATCGGGTCTTTGATCTCTGCAGCCAAAGTGTCGATCATATACATTGTCCTTAACCTCAATAAGTCGTGTTGTGTTTGGGCTATGATTTGCTCCAAAATAGTCTCAGTTTTACTCATCTCTGCGATTGTGTTGCGGTCGTAGGCCTCAGTGCCCGCCAAATAACGCTTACGACTGACGCCGAGTGTGGCAGTGGTCGGGTGTGGCATCGGGTGATGAAGTGTGTTGTGATGTAATTCTCTTAACAATTGATGCAAAGAGTGCTCTAAAACAGGTTTATTCGGTGAGTCCTGTTTGGAAGGTATGGCCAGCGCTGAAGACTTTTGGTGTTTAACTTTTCCGGTGATGTTTGTGTGACACAAGACTATAGACAACTGAACGCCGGGAAAGAGAGATGCAATGATTTGATTGCCTATAACTGTGGTGGGGATCGGGAGCTGCAGCTGAACCGCTTCTCGAGCTAACTGTGCGAACAATTCCTTATTGAAGAGAACATTTTGAGCGTTTTCAAGCTTCTCAGGCCAACTAAGCTCTGCATTGGACGGTATGGCCGGTGGAATGGCAACAGATATCTCTCCGTTACTTAAAGAGTCGGAATCTATTGGAAATGAAACTCAAATTAAAACAACAAAAACCCCTTAAAATAAATAAATACAAACCCTTTTGAGTCTTAACCTGAAAAAAACTTCCCCCTTCCAGGTCTGACGGCACCTTAACCTTGAGAGAGCTGACGCGTACACCACTGGCCGCCGGTGTCGACGGGTCCTCATTCTTAGTGACCTCAAAGGTGCCCGAGTGTGGGAAACGAGAGCCGGCTATCAATGAGTCGTCAATTAGTGGTTAGATTTGGATATAACGGCAAAACTGATTACCACTCCTATAACTAAGGTCTCCGAGGATTACGTTCTCCTTCTTCCGTAACCTCCAGTTCTGTCGCATATTGAAGAGCTCTGAATGAAAATCTGTCGATCGGTTCCGATTGGTCTCCGACTGAGCGGAACGGATGCGTTCACAGCCGTTGGATATGATGGCCGCCGCCGACGCCAATGCCTGCCATTAGAAATACAATCAATAAATGATTTGAAATTAAAATTCAACGGAAAAACCCTTTTCTTTGCGACCAAAGCGGTGATGGGTTTGACATCATTGGGCTCCTGAGAGACCGGATCTAAAACCAGATATCGTTTGTCTTTACATAGACTGAGGACATCGTAGAGGACAGTGACTTCAGTGAGTGCTTGCCTTCAATCAAATGAGACATCAATTAAACATTAAATACAATAAAAGCCGAAAAATACTTGAGTTTATTGCGGACGCTATCGAAAGGCCAGAGCGAGGGCTGGAAAGTCGCCAACTCTTTGGACTCATTGTCGCCGTCTGTGGCCTCAATCACATCCAAACTACTGTTCCCTTCATTGGATTCGTTGCCCACTTTAGAGAAGTCTATCTTTTGGACCATTTTTGTCAGATTTTCAGACATAGAAAGTGGTCTTCAAATCATTTAATGATAATTAATGTCAGAAATGGTCTGAAAAAGCAAAACAAAGACAAAGCACTCACTGAATGTACTTTTCCTGTCCATCGTATGTGATCTCTTGCACCTGATATTCATCCAATGGTTCAACACTTACGTTCACAGACAGTGAAGACATTGAAGACAATGAAGACATAAATGGCTTTCAATTGATCTCAAAATTAATGTCAAAATTGTTTTAAACTCCGAGTCTTTGAGAGTAAAGACAACAACACTTCACACAAATGACGTCAACATTGAGAGTCTGATTAAACTTAACTTGATATTAAATTTATCAAATGGACTGAAAAATGACATTGATGCTTTATTGTTATCAAGTCTGGGAACTCCAATTGTGTTGAACACAAACAAATAAAGACTAATATCAACAAATCTGACAACAATTCAATGCAATGAAAATCAAATCTCTAAATATTCACCTTGATCATAAGTTGTATTATACATTTTTAACCTTGGATGAATACAATAATTATCACAAATAAATAAACTTGTTAATATACATCTCAATTAATCCAAATTATAATTAGGGCACTAATTAACTGAATCACGTGATGAGGACTTAAATGGTATTCAATTATTGATTGTATTTCTGCTGTGAAATAGTTTTTGTTGTCCTTCACTGCAATTCAAACCAAACTTTTGCTTCACTTTTATTATTTTTGTTTTTAAATGTGTTTTAGATTTTAAGAAATGATTGAAAATAAGGAAAACGACATAAAAGAGGGGGTAATGAAGGAAAGGGTCGACAAATTAATTGAAAGGAAATCATTTGAAAAGTTGGAAAACTTTATGTCTGAGAGCTCTTTCATAATATCCGAGTCATTTGACCACTACATCACTGGACAGTTGTCTAAACAGCGTATTTGGAAATACATTCTCACAAAACTAACAACACTTCTGTATTTCATTAGATTCACTTCGTCTGTGATTATTAGCACACCTTTTGTCTTATGGCTAACCAGTGATGCCAATCAAGTGCTGGGCAATAGAGTTCTTATATCACTCTTAATTGGTTCTGGTACGTTTATATGCAATATAATGTCATCCATGTGCTTTCAATTCTTTGAAATAAGAGGCAAATCGCCGGCAATTAAATACTTGTATGAAATTAAAAGTCATTCAAACGATAATCAATTGAGTTATGAATTGAATCATAAATTCATTAGACATTTGAAATTGATATCAAATTATTGCTCAAAACTCAGTGTATTGTCGTTGTCTTTGATCGCAATCTTCACATTCACTTCACCCCCTTTTATAGCATATTTTAATAGCACTTCATATCAAGAATATTCTTTAATATCGATTATATTCTGGACATTTATTTTATCAGTGGTTTGGTTTGACTTTCATTCCGTAATTATATGTGAATTACAGATATGTTTCCTAACGTTAACTCATCTCAAGTATGAGTTCATTGATGTGAACCAACAAATAGTGGATTCAATTGAAAGCAAAAACTTAAGACAATTGAAGAATGCATTGAATGTTCACAACAAGTGTTGTTTGAAAACTAAACAATTGAATCAAATGTTTAAATATATTCTCTTTCTTTGGTATGATTTCGCGAAACCGGCGCTCAATATCTCAATATATACTTCTTTAGCACCCGATTCACAACTGTTCACACGTCTGGTGTTTATTGTAATTGTTATTTCATGCGTTTTCATCATATGTATAGTCAACCTCTTGTGCGCTTTGGTCACTACGGCGGCACATAAGCCCTTGAAATCAATGTATAAAACATTGAGTTTTAAAAACATTTCTTCTGATATGCGATTGAAAATAATGTCATTCATTGAGAGGCTGAGCGAATCGACAGTCGGTTTCTATTGTTATGAGTTTTTTCCAATAAATAATTACCATTTCTATCAATACCTGTGCGATTGGGTCTGTAATTACTTCCTGGTTATAAAACTCTTAAGAAGAGCAGGAATTATCGATTAACTTGTATAATGTTTGACAAATCTTATCAAGTAAGTTTATTAACTCTTATCTTATATATAGTATAAGAATAATTGAAAACTTTAAGAAATACCCCCTTATTATACAAAATCCATATTAACCTGATCTTTAAAATGGTGTTAAATCAAGAAAAATAGAATTAATATTTGATCTAGATAAATTTAAGATTCAAAACCACCGATAATACAATAATTTGAATTTTAATATTAAAATAATTTCATTAAATCCAAGAATAAATGATTCAATGCTTTGATTATCTGTTTTTTAAATAATTAAAAATGCAAACACTTGTTATGAATTCAATTATTTTGCAAAACTTTATAATAGTTTTAATATTGATTTCCCTTAATGTGATTGATTCTGGTACATTAGCACAGGCACAGTATATCACGGACAGGTCTATACGGTTGCTATAGTAGTCATTCAATTGATTTATTCAAAACAATAGTTAATTTGAAGACAAAATAACATAAATTTTTAACAAATATAATAAAAACATTTCAATTAATGACAAAATGTATAATCCATTGGTCAGTGAATACAAAATCAATTTCATTGGTAATAGACTTCTGCAGACATTCTTCGGTGGCTTTCATATTAAAAATGATTCAACTTTTGTGTTAAAGTTATACTCAATATTATTATTCATTTATCCGTTTGTTATCAAATTATTGTTCATTTTTTTAATACAATTCAAACTTTTAGACCAATCATTGGCAGCAATAATATCAGGCTTTACAACCCTGGTCATTATGATTGCAATCAATTTTCTATCAAAACGACACAACTCTGTAGACATTTATCCATCAACTGATAGGAAGTCATCAAAAACTCTGATCTCTGAAGTAATTCCTAACAAAACAATACTTGTCTTAACATTGCATACAATCGTATCGTTTTGTTTCATATCATTGGCTGTATTTGATTTGAATCTAACAGTTCTTCACAACAATTATGACAAGAGTTGGTTCACAGCACTCACAGTATTCCTAATGTCTTCTCTGACACTAATGATAGGACACCATTCCCTAACCTGCGGTCCACCGCCAGAAACGGCTACATATTCTACGATCCAAACCAATGATCTGATGTCAACCCTTAACCGACCGATTCATGTGCTCATTGTCTTAATCTTATTATTCATTAACACCATTGCCTTCAATAACATTCAAACAATAAACACTTTGTGTCCAATAATACTAAGCATTTATCCATTCCTCTGGATCTTAGGTATGATTCCACCGCTGATTGCATTACTTCATTGGACAATAGAGAGGTTAAATGTGATAGTACTGGGAGGTGGTCCGTCTCATTCACTCTCAAACTCATTCATATCATTAAACTTATCAATAATTGTGATAATAATCTGTTGGATGTCTAACAGAGCGCTAATTATTGTCTATATTTCATCGATCGCTGGGTTTATAATGAGTACTCAATTCATATCAACTTTAAAGTCTATAAAAACAATTAAATTTCGGATCAAATCTTTGATAATTTATTTTTTTCTTATATTTTCAATAATAATTGTCCCCTTATTTGTGTTGAAAATAATGCCATCTCTTGTGAAAAGATTTGAAGTGAATTTATGACGAAATTGATTGACATTAAGACTAAAAGAGTAATAAAAAGTAAATAAATAATTGTTTTAATCGTTATTTCATTTGATTTTCAGTTAAATTGATGTTTTGATTAATTAATTGTTTTTATGATTTGAAAGCAATGAATGAAATGTTTGTCTAATATCATCATTCGATGGACACTTAATGACAACAAATATTGAAAGCAATCGTAATATCAAAACAAACAGCGATTCAAACCCTTTGGACACAAACCGACGCAAGAGTTCAGTGGATTCAGTCAACGATCCGAAGTATATCAGCTCTCAGGCCATCCAACCCATCGGCAGTCAGTCATCCACTAAAGCACAGACCGTTGGACACAGTAGTGGTCGACAGAAGATAGCCATTCTCTCAGAGATTGTAGTCGTCAGCGACGGCACCAAAGAGGACATCAGTGACCAGACGTACACTTTTCCGCCATCTTTTAAGCCGTTAATACCCGTCGGCTACGAGTCGTTGTCTCAATCGTATCCACAGTTGAGACCCGAATATGTGATAGACTTTGGTCTCACTATTGAAACACATTTGAAGATTAGGTCAGAATTTGTGGCCAAAGGACAGCAAAAACTGATTGAAAGGATCAAAGACTTGGATCTAATTGTGTCTTATATTTCAAATCAGTTATTAAACGACAAAAACCTTTGATTAAAGTATCGGAAAATCCCTCAAAAATCGCCGAAATTTCACATTTGATTGAAAAGACAGAAAAAGATATCAATAATTGTGTCAAAATTTTGTACATTTTAATAATTATACACTCTTATTAACCTATCATGCCACCCCTAATATATACTAAAGAATTACTTTCTGATATTGCCCCTCTAATAACCCCTTTTATTGACCCTGATACTTTAATTATGAAATATTCTAGAAAAGTTGAACAAAATACTAATATAGGACGAAAAATTCTAAAATTACTTTCTCCCACACCTAAATTAAAATATGGGCGGTACAGTGATAAATGTACCGATAAAAAAATATACCTAATTACACGTCATATCATTAAAACATACATAAAATATATAAAATTATCTTATAAAATACCTTTACCGATTAAAATTAACTCGTTAATAATTTCAGTTGAAGAATTACATGACTTCTCAAAAGAACAGTTGGATTTAATAGTTGGAGGAGATATCTTATCAAAAGATTCTGCTTCCAAATTTATACAGAATATTAGGAAACATATAGGAAATTTTAAACATATAGATGCAGAAAGATACAAATATTCAAAATTATATCAATATATCTCAAAAAAGTTTTCTATTTGTAATACACACACTTATGGTAATTGTTCCCCATCCACCTTTTCCTTATTGTTTCTAGGTACAACTAAATTCCATAGTTTAATCAGATTCTTAGTTATTTGCCTTAAATTAAATAGTAAAAACTCCCTGTCCACTTCTGATCGAAAAGATTTAAAGTCTTTTGCTAGAATAGGAAACTCTATTGGATCAAAATCCAGGGAGTTCGGGTTAACCGAATTCAAATTACTTGCTCATAGTTTTTCATTCACCATTCACAACGTATTCGCTTTTGACCAAGGTCCATTTATTAAGAATGAACTATTTAGTTTTCCCCCACCCACAATAGGTACTTCAACTAAATCCATATTCATTCTTTGGACTAATGACTCTCGATCATTTAGTCCCAACAAACCTCATTACTTTCATAACTATCCTATTGTACCTGTCCAATATACATTTAAACACAACAGTATAGTCGACCCTCATAACACATTATACACAATCAAATCTGTTACTCAATCACCAACTTAAAACCCAACTTAACCATGGTTTAACAACAAATAAAATAGAATGTATATAAAATAATAATTATATAAAATAAAATATAAAACATCCAAATCACAATAACATCATTAACTACGTAAATACTAACAATATTTCATTATACAAATATCCATTATCATTATAACAATTGTAGGCCTATTTAAAATACATAAAAAATTTAATATCAACCGGTTGATGTCCATATCCAAAGCGTAGGTCTATTTCCGAAAAGTCCATTTCTTATGTCTCCACATTTTCATTCGATTCTTTGCCAATATCGGTGGAACCACCAGCCTCTGCATTATCATCTGTTCCCTCTTCAGTTTCCGGCCATACAGTCGAATCGTCAACAGCGAAATCATCGTAGTACGGCTTAATTCTGTTGATGTGTGCAGTAATCGGCTTTTTCGTTCTCAAATCTAT
>JAQGAT010001483.1:0-13821 GCA_034687845.1 Pantelozetes paolii
TCTCTCTCTCTCTCTCTCTCTCTCTCTCTCTCCTGTTCTCAACTTTAAGTCCAAATTACAACAGAGCCAACAGTAAGCCATCTATGACTACCAGTGCTGTCTCACATATAGTGTTTATAGCGTTAGATTGCTTTTAATGGAAAATACGGATTATCAGAGAATAAGGCGTTTTGTGCAGCACTGGTAGACTCGGCACTAACATAGATATGGTGTACATCAGAAGCACATCCATAGCCATAATTTATGACATCACAACGATTGTAATAATTGTGAACTAAACAAAAATGTGAAATCTGTGCACAACTACTGTTCCCCTCCTTTCATAACATAATTTCATTTAATATTTTCAAATCTTATATAAAATTATTATTAGTTTTGAAAAATTATTGCTTTTCTTCTCTTCTAATGATTTTTCTCTTCATTTTCATTAATAATTGCTTTTCTTATATATATTTGAATGCAATTTCAGAAACACTTAAAAAAGAGTTTTCAGTCATTTGTTTCACAAAACTATTTTGAAGACAATATTAAACTGGAAATGCATTTCAACTCACATTTGATTTGCAAATAATTCAAATCAGAGTCAATAGTAATAAAGAAATTATTATTTAAACTTAAATCAAAGTATTTGTCAAAAAAATCATAAGTGATTTGTAAACCAAAATAATTTATATAAGCGTTTAGTTGTTGGGATCGATAAGAAATGTCAGGAGGAATGGCAAGAGAGGAATGGGTATACAAAACCATACATAGAGTACAAGTGATCTATTGTTAGCAATAAAGCTTAAAAACTAACTTTTATTTTATATTCTCATAGAGTTATGGCTTTTAAAGGTATATATGTTTTCAGAGCCACTAAAACACGATATTTTCAAAACACAAACAACGCATAAATGCTTTTCAATGTCAGTAAAACAGTCAAAACATAAATGTTTGAGGCATTGGGAGGTCACAGAGAGTGCAGATGAGAGCACAGGGATGAGTGTCTACTGTAATAGAGAGGTGAGAGTTGATTGTTTACCTGCTTTTTTGGCTGCATAAAGGTTTGCTTCTTCTTGAGCTTTGCCAATGTTTTTCTTATACCTAATTCTCTTATTCCCGAACCAATTGGATACCTATCGGTGCCATCAAAACAAAATCATTAATACAATCAACAAAACAGTAATCAGTTATCAAATGCAATGAAGACATACTTGTGAGACAGTAATACTACACTTTCGCGCTAACTCTTCCTTAGCCTCTTCACTCGGGTATGGATTACTCAGATGTGAATAAAAATATTCATTTAATATCTCTGTCGCCTGTTTACTGAAGTTTCGCCGTTTCCTCCTAGTGTTGCAATTAAATAAATATACATTTAAATTGAATCCAAGGTTAGTTTAAAAGTGAATGCAATGAAATGATAGTATTGTTCACAACAGACAATGATTTGCTTTTCATTATAAGAGATGTTAACAAAACAAAAAATTCAAAATCTTTTGCCGAAGAAAAAGGAAATTAAAAATAAGTCTCTCTTTGATGAGTGAAATAAGTGCTGATAAGTGAGAGTGAAGTCTATTCTCATCTAAAATGACCGCAATTTGTAGCCAAAAAATGCTAATCTATTGCAAGTATTGTATGAAAACTGAAGCAAAAAATGTTTTAAAACATAAAAAGAGTTTGAATTTTATATACCATTACATAAAAGTGATTGCAATGTTCACAAAGTCAGTCCAAACTAATAATACGTTTCACTACAAGTGATTGTACCCTAAAAAGAGGGCAGAACTGGTAGGTCGCGCCTCATTGCACCTAAATATATAGCCTTTTTTTCTCGGTGGACACAAATTTTTGTGCTGTGCTCTGACTATGTGTTAAATTATTTCTTTTTTCAGACCAATATTATATGTGATTATTATTGTATTCAGACTGAGATTGTGTGGCGAACGCATCACTTATTTGGTTGAGTGCTGGACCGGTAGTTTACATTTTTTACTACCCATTCCTGAGCTGATGCTAGTTTAGTAGCAAAACTGATCATAGAGTGTGAATCAGTGGAGCTGAAGAGCACTGGCTTTAAGAGGACAGACCACTCACACTATCTAATCAGAAATAGACAAAGTGTACATTACAGGTGTCAGGGATGTTATGGGTGGTCCTCTGCCGCTGCTCCGGACGACAATAAATGATAGCTCATAGACATAGTCATAGACTTCACACTAAACCTCAAACAAATCTAAATTAATGTTTAATTTTCTCAAACTTTTTATTGTTTTTCATATTTTTTTTCTCAGTTTTTGTTTATTTCTAACCATTTATTCATTAAATGAATTGATGTTTAAGAATGAAAAACAATGAAAAATAAGGTTAAATACATTGAAATAATCAATTCTAAGACTTCAGTTCAAAACTACCAGTGCTTTAGACTTTTTTTGTTGAATGTTTGCTTAGAGAAGAAAAAACAAGTCTTTCTGTTCTAAGAATTCACTGAAAATCTAAGAAAATTTCATTTGATTTGAGAATAATTTTAACTTAACTTTTGGTTTGAGATTAAAATTTCAGATAATATTTCTTAAGAAGAAAAAACAGTTTTTTCCTCTCATTTTGAAGTTTATATAAGAGAAGTACAACCCATAGAAAAAGTAAGATAAAGATAGAGATTGCATATGAAGAGGGGGATGACGGGGGTAGTGGTGAGTAGACATACCTGGCATCCAAAAACCTTGATCTAAGTATCATAACTGCTTCACATGTGCTTTGTTTGAGCTGTACTTGAATTGAATTAAACTTTTTATGTATTATTTGAACCATTCTTTCAATTTCTTTAGGAGTTATCGGTCGCGTCCGAGACTGTTCTCGTAATAGATTCATAACGTGTGTTGTAAATTCATTACAGGCCTATAGAGGAAAGGTATCAAATGGTTAGTTATAAAATTCAATCAATAATAAAAACAACTGATAGTTTGCCAAACAATTCAAATATCAATTGAATGCTAATAAATGAAATAACGTTCAAATGATTTGTGAATTTTGTGTTAAATTTATTGATTTGACACAAAAACCACTGAAATTCGTGACCAATAAAACTGAAGTATAAATGAAAACGCATTACAAGTGAACAGTATTTTTGAATAAAGTATTGAATATTAAACTGAATTTTTATTATAAACTCTTTTAAGAGTTAAATAGTTTTTACTATTATTTCTCATTCGCGTGATATCAGAGCCCAAAAAGGTTTTCATATTTTAGGTTTGCTTTTAGTTTTTTATTATAATTACATCACAACTAATTTCGCAGACATTTCTCAACCACTGATGTCTTATGTGTTTCATATGAAAGCTATTTTCAATTCAAACCAGTATTGCATTTGTTTTACATTTGTTTTAATCATTATTTTTTTATATTTCAAATTTCGCCACAACTCTCACAACTCTTAGGACAATAAGGGGTCGTTAAGAGTTGGAAGAGTTTTCAAGTATGAAAAATCATATAATAATAATAATAATAGTAATAAAAGCATAAAATTGTTGGTAACATATGCTATGCCTATGAGAGTAATAGTGATGAAAAGGCCATAAAAAATCTCAAACATCATATATAAGGGGAGCACTGGTGGATAGTAGGCAAAGACATTTGTGATCTGACACTTATATATTGCATTATATATGCCTTTAGTTTAATTGCTGCTCAAAATTTCAAAACTATTTATTCACTCAATTGTCTGAAACTTTAAAGACATATCATTCAACAAAGTATAATCCCTTTCATCCCTTTCCCCACTTATGGACAACAGACCACAAAATGATATAAAAATACAAAACAACATATTTTTATGCTTTCAATAAAATAAATGACAAAAATATAACACAAAAAACAATTGAGTTTTGAATTTATTTGTGAATCAAATGTTTTATGTATTAAATGAATGAAAAGACTTTTTCAATGGCTTTTCAAATGTGAAAAAAAGTTTTAAAACAAAACCCATATTAAATAAAGTTATAAAATATTCAGTGACTATGGGATGGGTTAATAAATTTCCTAAACTATAACATTGGCCACCAGATGGCGAACACTGAGCTATCAAAATGAGCTAGTACATAAAAATGTTCATAATGTGAAGGATCAAACTTAAATAACCCATTGAATCAATAATTGTTAACTATTTTCACTACTTTTATCTAAATTTATAAAATTTATAAATTTAATTGAATTTTTAAAACACTTTTCAAAAAACAGTTTCAAAAGAGTTGTAAAATATTTTTGAAATAATTTTTAGTAAAGTTTTATATTTTTATGAAAACAATAATTGAATTAAATTTTTATATATTTTAAATAATTTGAAATTTGAGAGACATTTGAAGTGTTTATTAACATTGATAACCATTATGTGCTAATTGTAGCCAATGTTAGGCACAGAGAGAACAGTTAGTGAGAGCACTGTAAGACACAATACCGATCCATCATAGGGTGATCCGTATAAGTGAGACTCAAATGACATCGTTTTCGCACCGCTTCTGTGTTTTTTAGTTATTAAACAAAATTAAAGACATTTGCAAAGTGTAGGGGAAAGGGAGGTATGGAAACAATTCTGGCCATAGAATAGAGCAAACAATATTGGAAATAAGGGAACGGTATGTCTATTGTATTGTAGAAACAATAACATCTGTTGTGTTTATATGTTTTCAAAACTCTATTGTTTCAGTGTTTCAGTTATTGCACAACATTTTTCTCATCACTGTTTCACTCAATTCTTTGAGGCTCTACTCAGACCTGGCTTATACTCAATCAGGTTATCATGAAAGGGGGCCTCAGAATAGAGGGGACAGACATTTGAGGCAATATATTAATGCAATGGAAAGCACAGAATACTCTGAACTCTTATTATGCATGAGTTTCGATGCCATCGCCGACAAAATGTGATCAAAATATGAAGAGTAGGAGAAGAGGGGAGAGAGAGAGCACAGGGAAAGCGAACACAACTAATGGGGGAATCAATGAGAGATGCCTTAGAATGGTATAGAAGTGACAGTAGGTGGGCCTCAATCTGCCTGAGCTAACCTTGATTTTGAGCTCATTTCAAACGATGGACTGTGCGATGGATTGATGGCAGGTCTGACCATTTTTTCCTTGTAATTTGCATCTCATTAAACCGGACTCAGGGCTCAGGGATTAAATTCTTCTATCATTTAATCACACGCAGGGCTGATATAACATATATATGGAAAGGTAGGGAAAAGCTATCGGAGTGAACCAACAGTGCATTTTGTTTTATGTTAGGCCAACTCCGATGAGACAGACGTTGTTTGGAAAGTGAATAATATCTGAATTTATTAAATGTATTACTCTTTTGGCAAAAATTCATCAAAACATTAAAACTTTTGCTCTTTTTATGCATTTTTCAACAAATTATTACAAAAAAAAGGGAAAATATTTTGAATAAAAGTTTGAAATAATGCATACAATTTAGTGTAATGTAAGGGTTGGGTGTAATAAACCATTTTGAGTTTAAATGAGCGGTCAATACAGACATTGAAACAATTTAATGAACAAATGAAATACAATCTTATGATTGCTGTGAAGAATAGGTTGACGTTTAAGACTGTCATCCGTTTGGCTATTGTTTCCATGACTTATATATCACTCATTAATTACACAGAAAAAAACTTTTTATAATGAAATGAATGCACAAATTCATAGCCAAAGAGGAAGTGAAGAGAAAATGCAAATTAAAATTCAGTTAAAATTATATCATATATTAGTCACAAGAAAACCATTCTCTCATTCAATGCATAAATAAAAGTGAATAATATTTTAAACACAAAATATATGTCAGAATATTATTGTGTAACGAATTATAAGGAGAAAAATCTTCGGGTAAAAAGTTTAGGACTTTTTTTTGCATTTAAGAAATTAAGCAAAAAAATGATTGTATGTATGAATAGTATGAATAAATTTGAAATGAAGTTTGAAGTCACGAAGAATTGATGGATTGAAAGGAATGTTAGATTTTTGAAGCAAAGAATATAAAGACTGAGAAATAAAGAAGAAAAACAATATAAATGCGATTTTTGCCCGAAAGGCACATAAAGGCACTCAAAGGCACTCTACGGCTCTCACTTGAAAAAAGTTATTAACCTTTTTGTGGCTAACTTTAAAACTAATACTAAATTGCGTTCATTTAGTACGTCTGGTGTGGAAAGGGAGGTAAAACACCGATTGTTATATAGCCGTCAGAATGAGGAATGATATCATAAAAAGTTTTGATTTTGTAAGCAATGCCTAAAATGTGTGCAAAAGTATAATGTTTTATATGTTTAACATTTTTATGATATCCTTAAGTGTCAGACAAGTGATGATGAATGCGATGGCGTCGAGATGTCCAACAATTGACTGCTGCTATCAATGAGAGGCACAGTAGTGCTAACCCAATGACATGTATTTTAAGAGACATTACCGCCGAAGTGGTGGTAGTGTTGATGCCATTGATGGCGATGTAATCGATTGGCTCTCAACCGGTCGGTCAGACTATCACTACTACTGTATAATAAGAAATAGTATTTTGAAAGCAATACAAACACTAATGGCTCGGATGGCGAGCACTGCCACAAATGGATATGTATTGTAAAAGAGCTCTAATGTGAGAGAGGCTTCAAAATGATAGGGGTTTGCCGTTAATATGGGTGTCATTACCTGCACTCATACTTATACTAAATACCATTAATCAAAAAACACTACTCTTTTGATGTGATTTTACTATACATTCACAAACACTGCAATCACATCACACCTAATGACCGACTCAGTGGTGTTGAGCCCAACAAGTATTCAAACATTTATTTATTATTATTATTAAATGATTTGATTAATTGGTAAAAATAAAAATCAATCGGTGCTCACAATCGGTGCTCACATTCAGTGAATTCTCTCTTTGAGCTCCAATTCAACAGTCATTTATCAAAAGGCTTTTTATAATATAGTGGTTATGGATATGATATACAAATTCAAACTTATCTTAACTGTTGTCTTGTTATTCAGTCTATATCTCAATAGTCTGTAATCAATGTTTGAAATCTTTTGCGGACTTTTAAAAATTGGTAAAAATTTCTTATCAGAAAAATAAAAGTTTTTTTTTGGGAAGAGAGTGAGAGTCAGTGAGAGAAGGCTATAAAACAGGTAATTTAATTGAAGGGAGAGTTGTAGTCAAAGGTCATCTAAAAATTTGGTAAAAATTTCTCAAAATTGAAATTTTCAATACAAAAACAGTATTATTATTTGAATCGGGAAACTAAACACTAAATAATGATTAGTAAACTAATTGTAAAAAATTGTTGAACACGTTTGAGAACAACCTGTTATTAACTACACTCTCATACACTGTGTATAGCTTTGCATAACATTTGCCAAATAAATAACATTCACATAGAGTTATGTTTTTGCAAAAGTTGTTTATGTGGTTATAAATTGAATGAATGATAAAGATTACCAAAAATTTATGAAAAACACATTTATATATGAAATAAATATATGAAATGATAAGTTATGTTGACTTCAGATATGAGAGGTTAACTCAATTTAATATTAATAATATGTTGTAAATGTTGTAAAATATAAATTTCATTAAACATTTATTTATATTCATATTTGTGTTGATTTTGTCGTCAATTTTCAAAACCATTTTTATTTGTTGTAAAGAATGTCTTCATTTCAATGTTTGAAAACCATTTAACTGAAAGTGAAATGAGTTTTGAGGGGAAAATCATTTTTTCTTATGTGCTTTCAAATGAATTTATTTTATATAAGACTACTAACTCATTGCACTCTATGGGCACAGGCATACAGGCATCGGAGATGTCTATGAAAATAAAAGATGAAAAATGATCTTTCATGCCTTATTAGTACCCCTATTGATGGCACAGAATCAGACTTTTCCTAATAATTATAATGAGTTCTTGTGGTGACTGTGCGTCACGTCATTGAAACCAATTTATGTTAACCACTATATTATACATCAAAAATCTTTTTTCACTCATTTTCTCATATATTTTGTAAAGTTTTTTCACTGCTTTTATGTTATTATGATATAAATACACAATAAAACCTGAAATCATTTCATGACTTCAATCACTAGTGAAACAAAAATTATCTGATTTTTTCATCACTGGCTTTGTTTCACAAAGTTTTGGCGTTTTTTTTATTTGTTTTATATTGTATTTGAGTTTCGATTACAAACAAAACCAATTTTTACTGATAACAAGACTAATGCAAAGATAGCACTGATAGGCACAGATAGCACACAATAATAATAATACTTTTTTCTCATTAAATGTGATAAAAAAGAGTCGAAAAGTTGTGATCGATAGCCAACACAAGTGTAGTGGACAACAGCACAGGCAGATCCATACTCTGACCCATTTTCATAGGCTTGATAGTACAGCGCTGTATAAAAAATGACAAACTATTGGCACTTTTTATGGCCATTTGGGAATTGACAGCACAGGCAGTCGTCAGGTAAGGCAATGCAACTCTGAGTTAGGGAATGAAAGGAAAGTAACAAAAACAGTGAAAAAGCGTTTGTTTGTTGAACACATATACCAGTGTTGTGTCCACTCAACTATATATCGATAGTATATGTTATGATATCCGATGTTATACCCAATGGGTATCTGTGCAGAAGATGTCACTCTAGAAAATTAGCCGCCCGTCCAATGCAATCACTAATGTCATAGAATGCTTGGCTCTATTGAGACCAATGCATTGGAGATGCCATACCAGTGCTCATATACACATCACATATACCAGTGCCAAAT
Organism: Pantelozetes paolii; assembly: GCA_034687845.1. NCBI lineage: Eukaryota > Metazoa > Arthropoda > Arachnida > Sarcoptiformes > Oribellidae > Pantelozetes > Pantelozetes paolii. The sequence continues at coordinate 8,787 of JAQGAT010001483.1, forward strand.
CCATCCATCTCTAAGTGACCCAATCATATTAGGATTGTTTGTCTCAATACTCATCTCACTGTCAACTCTGGACACAAGAAAAAACTTTGTAATCAACAGAAATGATATCAATTCTGAGTATCCTTTGGACGTCTATTGGACATTGAATTGTCGACAATATATATAAAAAATATTACAATTGTTTGCTTCAAATGCAATCAATTTTCAACAAAAATAGTAATACTTTTAATACTAAAACAAAATGTTTGAACAAAATTGAGACAAAAAAAGGGCCAAAAGGGGGCGAAAAAGGGACACAAAAACAATCATTCAATAAATAAATTAAATTTTCAATTCAAGCAAAAGAGAAGAAAATCTCTTGAATTCAAAATAAATTATAAAATGTTTTAAATCCTAAACTAATTAATCAAATGTTGAAAATCAGGGAATGATTGCGAATATCAGTGAAAATGAAGAAATCGATTGAAACTTATTTATCAAATCTTAAGTCATATTAATGACTGAATATTCAAATACTCGAGTACTGACTGCCAGAGCACTGGACATATATTGAGCTAATTTGCATCAACACATAACACACACCCAATCGACTACTGTATTAGTGGCTAAAAGAGCATCAATTCAGTCAAACATTGTTTAGAAGTGCCTGAAAGGGGGGAAACGAGTGAAACAAAAAAAATACAACAGTATTATGAAAGAGAGGGAAAGGGAGAGAGAGAGTGAGAGATGGAGTGCTGGGAAGAGATTGTAATACATTAGACATCCATATAATGGAAGGCATGTATAATACTATTATTAAGACATCCCTTAGAGATGGACTACTAAACCAAAAACATTCATCCTTTTAAATCTGTCAGATACTATTTCACGCACACAGGCATAAATGTGTCGGCGCTCGCCTTTCATTACACTACCAGTGCTATCACCAATCATAACGAAAGGCTATTTTATAATAATAAGTGAACGAAAAATATAAATAAAAACATAAATATCGGCCAAACTTTATATACTCTTTGGGTTTGGGATATATTTAACGCCTAAGCCAGTGCTGGTGCTGTTATCACGGTTAACATGGCAGGCACGGGTGGCATTGGGCGCGGAAACATTCATTTATAAATGGCAATCACTGCCACTACTGTTCTCACTGTCGACGCCAACAACTATTTATCTTCTGGTGCTTTCACTACTACTATGACTATAACTTATGCACTGAGAGGTGAAATACATTTTTTAGAAACGATGAGTTGATTTCATTTGTCAAACACACCATTCATAGCCTATTCTCCAGTCATAACATCTCAACAAAACAACACTGATATCAATAGAGAGCACACCACTGGCCCCACATCTACGATGAGCTCCCAATTTGACATCTCTTCGCTTCAAAAAGAATAATCTGATGTCAGGCCTGTCTCAAGACATTTACAAACCGATAGATCCGTCAAATGAGAGCCAAAGCGTAATATCAGATAAATATAAGATTAATAGTGAATACAAAATGTTATAACAATTTGTTTGTAAAACTAATTCAATGTATATTTTGAGCCAATTTTAGGCATATTTGAGAGCAAAACAGTTGAGAGAAAACATTTGTATTAAATAATAAATGCAATGATTTGTATGAAAACACAGACATCTAATCGGACTAAAGCTATGGTCTAAAGCTATGGCAATAACAGCGCCTAAACATGCAATAAATGGCAAAATCCAGCTTAAAGTGTAGCTTTGGATATCAATTTGTTTGACATATTGTCACGTTGTGTGGCTTAGGATATCATTGAGATATTGTTTGCATCAAAACTATATCCCTTTCCCCTACCCTCTCATTCACCTACGGATTCATCCATAACTTCAAATTCATTTCAATTAATAATTTCAAAAATAAACACTTGAATTGAGTTTTTATTCAATTTTCATTAAACATGACTTTAAATGATAGAAAAATTTTTATCTGAAAATCCTTTGCAATTAAAGAAGATTTATGTTTAGCTATAAAACAAAGTTTTATATAAAAAACTATTTTTCGTTACAATTCTCTAATTTTATTTCATTTTTTCAACTTTAAGCCCAAAAACTAATTTCTCATTCAATGAATAAAACAATAAAATACAAACACATTATTAATTAGATGTAAAATATTAGGAGAAAAATTGAACTCAAATAATGAGAGAAAAAGAGAAAAAGTTTTACTGAAGTCATAAGTGCTATACTTTATGTGTTTGTGCAATAGGTCTGTGCGTATATGTATGTGTGTACTACCAGTGCACCTGTCATTAGTGAGAATTTTGTGACTAAAACTTTTTGCCAAAAATAACACTGGAGTGCATAAGGATTCCAGATGTGATGCATACGAAGATTACGAATTAGTGCTGTCAAAAAATGCAAAAACAACATCTACTGGTGCTCATTGCCTGTGCTCACACTGGCGCTCAGCTAACACTTATTCAGAGAACACATAACATCCGTTTGCAGACGAGAGAGAAAAAAATTGAACTGTTTTTCCAGTGAAAACACATATGAATTGAATTACAAAACACTAATCAAAAAATGTTTTTTAGATTTTCTATAAAAAACAAAATTATGGCTAAAATTCAATGAATTTTTTAAAATATTGAAAAAATTAATTCAAAAATATCGCAAAAATATTTTCAAATATCTTGAATCACGAATAGAGTATTGATGTTCAGGACTTGTAATGCAATAAATTCAATGGATTTATGTTTTTATATGAATTGAAAACAAAAATATTGTTTTGAATTCAAAACTAAAATCTGGTTTTGAATACAACACTACAATTGATGATTGAATGGCAGCTGTAATTGCAAGACATGACATACCTGTTCATATTTTTCCAACTCTTGGTGATATATTGTTCTAATTTGTGCAAGTTTGGCCCTATAGTCAGAGTGTTCTATTGCATTCTCGCCGCCCGACTGTCCCGCAGCCGCCGCAGCGGCCGCCGTCGCCGCCGCGCTGTTTCCGCCGCCCTTCTCAGGTCCGGCCACTCCTTCGGCGATCAACATATTGTCTAATCTCATGAGTTGAGGGTCCGGTGGCTCTTCTTCCTGAGTGTTTCTTAAGCTCAATACTGTGGGAAAGAAGAAAAATATTCAATCAATTATTAATGTAATTTCAAAACACATATCGATTTTTAAAAATAAATAATTTAAACGAAAATTTCAAAAATACTTTGAAATTATTTTTTTTTTTGGTTTTTTGGCTCAATTTATGTCGGATTTCAACACAAGAAAAAAAATACAAATATTTTTGTTTGGCTTTTATTTTGCTTAAAATGTAACACAAGTTTCTGTTCCCTTCCTTTTCATACCAGTCCCTCATTTTTATGGTCAATGCATTTGAGAAATAAATTAAAGTCAGAAATATATAGCGTTTCAATCGTTTCTCGTCTGAAATATTGGCTAAAGTTTGCAAAAAATTTTGGGTCAATAATAGCAGAAGAAGTAAAACAGAAGTAGTGGGCGATAGTTGTTGTGTGCACTCAGAGAGAGATATTTTTACCAAAAAAGAGAGCAAAACAAGAGAGGAATGGTATGAAGTGGTGCACCGGCTCTCTGTTGTGTGTTCTGGTTCTGGCAGTGAGATAAGCACAAAAATTTCTCCAGGGACAAAAAACTAGTGAATGAGCATCGATGAGGGGTTACTTGCATTTTGGAAAGTGGGGGCCGACAGACAGGGGGTATAAAGTCATTTCCTTGGTAATCACTGGAGAGACATTATATTTGAGTTGAGAAGTGAGGGAAAGCCAAACATAAATGCAAAGAAGACCCCCTTCTAAGACATGCAATACATAGCCAGCGCTATATAAGACCAGATATCTGTACACAAGTATTTGCAATGTATTGATGCACAGCTCAGTCTTGTTTGATAAGACAGTGCACAGCGTTATCACAAATGTCCAGTCAGTCAGTCATTTCTCAAATAAAATTTCAAATTTAATAAAATATTGAGAAAAAATATTTTAAACGCCTTTAAGGTATAGAAATGCAGAGAAAGGCAGAGATATAACAGTTTTTAATGCAATTAAATAAAAATTCAAAAAATTGTTCACAAAATCAATATTTATTGGTTTTTTGGGTGCATTTGAGGCACAGAATAATTGTGTTAAACATTTCCAACATTTCCTAAATTTAGTGAAAAATCCCATTTTTGGTGAATGAGTCCAACAATAATCTGAATGATATGATAGCAAAAGCACATCTCATCTCAAGTCAATCGCCTGAAGCCTTGACAACACATATTGAAAACTGTGTCGATAAGGGAGAGACGGAAATGAAATAACCGGCAAAATATCAAATAAATTGAGTTTAAGTTAACTTTATATACAAAACCGTATATAAAATGGTTTTAATATAAAGAATATATGAAAATATATTTTTATACAAAATTAAAGCAAAAGCACATAAAATAGTGGATTCAGTGGTTTTGCATCTCAAATGTGAGGCATATATAAGGCATCGCATAAACGCATAAATATTTAATAATAACTTTATATCAAACAAATGCTGAATATATGCTGAATATGAGGCAAAACCCTGTTTTAATGCCAAGTCATGCATAAAAGCGAAAGAATAAGAAGTCTTGAGATAAAATCCCGTAGTCTTACAGTTGGCATAGGATAGGCCATAGTATCGCACAGCACAACAACGAGTCACTCAAACTGTGTTTGTATGTGTGTCTGCCCTCAAAACTCAATGATGAGATGCATAGCAATACCACTGTGTGTGTGCTCACAAGAAAATCCGATTTTCTCCTACAATGACTCAAAGCATTCAAAGCATCCAAAGCCACAAATCCAATAAAAAGTATAGTTTTTTGCTTTATATGCAGAAGAGTTGGAGCGCACAGAGAGAAAGCCAGTGCAGAGCAAAGAGATGACTGCATCCCTATCTACCTCTTCCTTCCGTTGGTCTCAACTCTAAACCTAATGATGCTATTCAAGAGAGAGAGCGGAGAGGGAGAGAGAGAGAGCGGGAGAGAGAGAGAGAGAGAGAGAGAGAGAGAGAGAGAGAGAGAG
>JAQGAT010001484.1:0-13819 GCA_034687845.1 Pantelozetes paolii
TGCCGGTGCTTTGCAAGTGATTGACTTATAGCCGATTTTGCCTATAACCGGACAACTCTTAAGCGGATTTCACTGTATCATTAAGATTTCATCATATTTAAAGAAAATTACTTAACCAAGTACATAATTAAATAAAATAAGAGTAATCCACTGCAGTTAAACTATTGTCATTAATGCCCTGAATAAATATCTCAATTATAAATGAAATTAAAAGTTTCCCCTGTTTCCTTATGCATTTATGAATACCCAGGGCTAAAAACAGTGGGGTTTAGTGCTTTGATTATAGCTTTGGTAATGGATAGAGGGAAGGGTTATTTGATGCCAGGGTTCGGATGGAAAGTAGTGTTTAATTCATTAGATAATTGAATATATATTTTGATATAACAATCAAATCATTTGAAGTAATGTTAGGAAAGGTTTGAATAAAATGTTTACAAAACTTGAAATTATTTTCACATTTTTTGCATTAAATTCAGATATAATTGGTTTAAAACTATAATAATATTGCAATTAATATAAGAAATGTTACTTAAAATGAAAATAATCAAGATATTGCTGTTTACACAGAATATGAAAGGTCAAAATAAAATCAACATTGATTTGAATTGAGCGCCAAAAGTGAGCCACAGCTGAAAACACCTGCGCTTTGGCTCACAATTGAGTCAATGTTTTGCTGAAAGACTTCAAACCATTGTTTTAATTGTTTTGTGATTTTAAGCCACAATTGAATGACAACTGAAGTGATTGTTAAACAAAAGACAACTATTAATACAATAGACGGCAAACATGTGGCCAAACAGTAGGCCATATCAGCCGCAACCGCAGCCGACGGCCACAAACATGGACTCAATCGCAATGACCGCCAACTCTTTGCGGCACTTATTCGGCGACAATATTAACCAAAATCTTCTCAATTCAAGTGATTATTCACTAATTGTCTGCAAATCTGTACTCAATTTACCACTCATTTGATCCCATAGTGAGAGACAGTCAGTCGGACGCAGGGATGGCGCCGATGGCCGCACAGAGAGCGTCGGCGGCCCGACATGTCATCGACTACGAGTCAAACACACATTACTCCCGATTGGATAGGAATCTAATGAATCAAAGGCCACAAGCGATGGACAACTCAGACCCCTATCGGACAGGTATTAAAGCAATTGTTGGTCTCTTTTGTGCGTTAATTAAATGTTGAATCTATTGGCGGACAGAAAGCCGAGTCTATGACCCGAAGAAAATGCCGCAAAAATCCATTCTTAAGAAAAGTAAAAACGATTCCTTTGAGCACTTGAACAGCCGTTCCGTTGAAGACGAAGACATTTATATTTACGGCGATTCCGCGCCCCTCTCCTACCCGACTGGCGGTCACATGTCTGGAGGTCTTCCGCCAGGAATTGTGTCTATAGAGCAGCAAAATGAGAGAAACTGTGCGGAAGTGGAACGGGATTTGTCGCCGATATCGTTGCGGCTGAAGAGGGAAATGGAGAAAATGGACAGAAGTCGTATGAATGAGGCCAAAGGTGACCGACAGTGGAGTTCACGGGTGGGAGGAATGGCCGGTAATTATTGAGTAATAGTTTCCGATATTTTTGATTCAGTTTTAACTGTTTTTTAGCCGAAAACCCGATTAATTCAAGGGACGAGTGGACCGCTGATGGAGAACTCTATCAGAGGAGATACAGACAACTCAGTGATCCCAGTCCTGAAAGGGTCGACTCACTGGCACTGGAAAAAGTCCGGATCCAACAGATGGCTGCTATTCAGGCCGGGATTTTGGCCAACAATAAGCAGTCGAAACGAAGTCCTCAGAGGTTTTGAATTAATTGTTTTAATAACCCTTTAATTGGTTTCTATTGCAGGGGATCTGTTCGGGCGTCCAATCGGAGGCCAATTAGTCCGGAGTCGAGTCCGAAGCGCATGCGTAGACGTAGTCCATCGGTGAGTCCTCGTAGACGGACACTAAGTCCACGTCGGAGGTCAGTGTCTCCACGAAATAGGAGTCGTAACCGAAGTCGTAGTCCCGTTAGAGGTCGCTATCAGTCGAGCCGTAGTCGTAGTATTGAACGCAACCGAAGCCGTCGTCGCAGTCGTTCACCTGAAAGGCGTCGAACCTCTCGATCTCCCGATCCTATGACCAATCGTATGGATCTTATGGACCAAAATCTGTTGAACCCAATGACGCCTATTATTCCAATCCCAGCACAAGGTTTACAACAATTGTTTTCATTAGTGTTTTATTTATTGCTTTATAAATAGGATATGATTTGCCGTTTATGCCAACCCCTCACCTAATGAGCGCCAACCCTATGATTACAGGTTTAATGAATTCAATGATAAATCCGTTTCCGCCGGTAATGCATACAAATATGCAACGAATAGCTCCCAATCCGGTGTCTAAACAGCCGAACAGATCAGTGCTTAAAGATGTGCCGATCGTTAGGAATAGTGTCCAGTCGTCGGCCAAAAAGGATTTGCCGAAAAAAGAGGACAAATTGCTTAATCCGTACGACCTTTTGCTGGCGGTAATTGACAACCCGTTCCTCATTGGATACATGTGCTAACGGTTTTCGCTTTGTTTTTGTAGGAAAGGTCTAAACTTAGAGAAGAAATGAATGTTTTGAAGAAACAATACGAACGCAAAGTGGATGAACAGACCCTGATATTGGCCAAAGACAAGGGGAAGGATAGCTATGCCTACAAACAGTTGGATAAAGTGATTAAAGACATTCAGACGACCATTGAGTCCATTAACCAGAAGATAACCAAAAACATGGAAGTCATTCAAGAGGTGCAGAACTCGAAGGCAAAGGTATGTGAACTGGATTTCAGGTGTTTTTTAAATTGATTTTTAACCCCTTTTTTGTTTTTTTTAATTCAAAGGCCAAGGAGTTTGTGGAGAAACTGAAAATCACTCGCGATATCACTAAAGTTCAACTCAAGAAGAAGGTTACGCCACAGAAGCCGAAGACTTCTAAACCACTTCCGGCGAAGAGTTCACCTCAAAAGCCGAAAGAAGAGAAAAAGGCGGCGAAAGAAGTGGCCAAACCTGTGTCCAAACCTAATTCCAAGAATGTTGAAGAAGAGGAAGAGGAGGACGAGAAGAACAGTCGCTTCCATTACTTCGATTCGGGTCCGCATTGGTGTCAATGTTGTGACAAATTTGCCGATAATATGAAACAGTACTTCAATCACATCCACAGTAGAGACCACTTGAGTAAACAGAAGGAGTCGGAGAGAAGTCCGTGGATTACAAAGGATTACATCAAACAGAATGAGAGACAAAGCACTAAATCGAAGGACAATAAGCTGGTGGTGCCGGCGAAGGGTGCGGACGGGCAGGTGATTGGTCTCTATTTAGTAATTAATTGTTTGTCACTCAGGGATACAATTCATTCAACCGATGGAAGGCTTTTACTGTGAGTTATGTAAACAGTTTCTCCACGACTGCCACCAAACGGAGCGGCACTTCAAGACCGCGAAACACAACCGAAACTATACAGTAATGTTGACCTTTACTACTGATTTTAATTTGTTGTTTCCAATGACTCCGGGCTTTAATTCCGGGTCCTTTTGGGTTGAGTTTTGGTTTCAATTAAGTCTTAATTTGTATTCAATTTTTTCGATTCATTACTTAATCATTGCTTTTATGGCAACAAATGAACCGATTTTTGCATTACTTTTGAGGAATTGCTTTCATTTTGTTTCGTTATGTTTGCGTCGATAGCGCTATACTCTTGAGCACAATGACTATGAGAACAGATGGAAGACAGAGAGAGACAAAGCGTTCACTGAGTTGAAGCGCAGGGAAAGGGAGGCCGAGAAGGAGAAGATCAGACAAGAGGCCGAAGAGAAGACCAATAAGCGGAAGAAGTTGGAGGAAGAGGTGAAACGCAAGGATAAGGCCGTTAAGGAGAGGATTGAGAATATGAATAAGAGTTTGAAGATTATTAAGGAGTTGGACGAACCCAAGGCCGGGGAGGAGAAGACTGAGCCCAAAGTGAATACTCCGCTGAAGAATATTAAACTGAATTTGAGTTCAAAAGCCGGCGATTCTAACGCTAAGCCGAAGGCCGGGGATAAGAGTGAGGACAAAGTGGCTAAGAGTGGGAACGAGACTCCGGTTAAGTCGAAAAAGACGGGAAAAGCGGAAGAAGTGAAACAAAATAAACCGAAAATCAGTGAAAAACAAAACTCCGAAGACATTAACGATATGTTGATTATCGATGAAATCAATTGCGACTCAGAGGACGTGGATATGGAGCACAAGGACTCGGATGAGACTATCGATGAAAATAAATTACTTTATCCCGAGAATAGTGAGGGAACGGAGGAATCGGTGCACAAATTGGACGAAAATATGCCCGAAATTAGAGACAATTGCGACGAAATCGTTGGTAACACTCCTGAGGTCTCAAAACCGGTTGAAGTGACTGAAGATAAGGCCATACCTGAAGGCGATAGGACTGTGGATACGGATAGAGTGGAGGACAATGAAGCAGTCGTTGGAGTTCTTCCCGAAGTGGACTCAAAAGCTGATGAGAAGAGTGTTTCCGATGAGAAAACTGAGCCAAACATTGGTTTGGATGACAGAGTTGTTGACAATGGAGTTGTGGCTAACGTTGAGAACAAATCTGACAACAGTTCAACAGTTGACCAAAAAGTGGTCACTAATTCGAAATCGGACGTCAATTCGGTGATCAATAAATCTAAGAGTTATGCCGAAGCGGTAGCGAAGGGTTCGGTGGTCTTAGAGTCCAATAAAAATGTGGTGAAAGAGGCGAACAGTGGTTCCAAAGCCGTGACTAATGACAACAAACCGAGTGATTCTGTGGACAAAAATGGTGTCAAATCTGATGACATTTTGGACATCGACTCAGATATCGCTAAATTCACCGAACGGTTGGCTTCAATGGTTAAGAACGAGGCGCCCGAACCCGACGGCGACTATGAGGACGAGTTGGAGGGCTTCGATGTCATCGATAGTGTGAACGATGCGCAAGAAATAATCGATTTAAGCGATTGATCTCTTAATTCATTGGTTCCCAAACCGTCGGCACAAGAAGTGGTCTGTCCTTTGGGTGCAAATCATGTCTTAACCAAAACCCTTACTCTCTGTTAACTCTTATGAATATCTCTGACTCTTATCTGCATTTAATTGAAAATCTTTTTTCATATATTTTGACAACAAATGAGTTCCCATTTGGCCCTTAAATCCCAAATACACCCTTCCCTTCAAACACCCCCTCAGTGTTGAAACAAACCCCTTATTTTTATTCACTATTTATTGCAGTGTTTTTAAACCGATTTCTTATTCAGTGATTGTAAAACACAATTGAATTTCAATTAACAATAAAAGCAATGTTTTGTATCATCTCTTTGAACACTGTTTTCAATATTCAGTGTCTTTTTTATTGTGTTTTCATTGGCTTTGAATTTTTTTCAGTTCATATTTGATGTCATTTTTTGTGTGTTTTATTTAAACGTCAATAAAAATCACTTTCAATTCAATTGTGTTTAAGAAATGATTGACTTTTTCTTTGATGTAATTATTATTTAATTGTTTTTTTAGTTTCAAATTTTGAATTAATTTTTGAGCTTTTATTTCAGAAATAACTTTTCATTTGCAGATCACCTTTGGATTTAAGTGTTTTATACATACCTGTGCAGTGATAACACAGGTAAATGGTGCTAGCACAGTCACAAGGTGATAACACAGGAATATTTGTATTCTTTTCCCCTCCAGGGTTATTGTTATTTGTTTAGAGGAAATCAGGGGATAAATTGGTGGTAATATTATATATAAATTGAATTTTGAAAAATATTTGATTAATTTCACCCTTAAATGCATTTTAAATTTCAAATGAATTAACCCTGTTTATTCTAGCAATTAATAATCTACTGTAGTGTTAGAGGACGTGTGCTAAGTTAGCACTGCAAACAGAGGTACAGGTATTTATATTAAGCTATAAATAGCAGTTAAAAATCTTTAACAAATTGAACTTGTTTATTGAACTGTTCCTAACTGACCCTCAATTAGATAATGATTTGTAATAAAAGCAAACATTTTATTGAATATTAAATAAATTGAAATTTGTTTGACATTTGACTTCATATCTTGGATTTTATTTTGGCTTTGATTTAATTATCTTTTCAATTGTTGTCTTAAATATTCTTGATAGAATATGGCATGGACATTTTTATCACCGAACATGTATGAAAGTATATGATAAGTATAAACCATTGGATATCAATGCTCACTTCCAGATACTATGATGCCAGTCCATCAGAGAGGGTCCAGGGTTAGATAATATTTGATGAAAGAGGGAACAGTAGACTGGAATCTATTCAATAGTTTTATTGCTATTTTGTGTTCAAATTGTTGCAAATAATAATGATTTTGTCATAAATTCAATTCAATTTGAGTTCATTTGCCTCTTATTTGAAACAAGTGCTCAGAGTTTCACTATTTATTGCTTTTTAAATGCAAATTCATTATTCAGTAGTAAATGATTGCAAAACACAATTGCACTTCAAATCAATGTTTTATACAATCTTTTAGTCATTTTCTCATTAATTAATTGTTTTGTTTCAGACATTCATTGCTTTGTTTTTTATGTTCACTTTTTTATGCCTTTATTTGAGATTCTTATCAAACGTTTAATAAAAATCATTTTTAATTTATTTATATTAAAGAAATGTTTGAATAATTTTAATGTAATTATTATTTAATGAGTTTTTCGTTTCAATATTTGTACTTTAATTTCAAACCACCTGTGAATCCAATTGTCAAGTGTTGGTGTCATTTCACACCCGTTTCCCAGGGGTTGGACTTCAATTCGTCAAACATACAGCTCAGCAAATAAGGGTTATGTAATACAGTGTATAAATATTTAATATAGATTGACCCTGAATGTAGATAAAATTAAAGAGTACACCCTTAATTGAAGCGGTTTAGTAAGAATATTGAAATATATTTTAACCTTGATTAGTTTGAAGGCTCTCTGGTTAAAAATTGTGAAAGTATATTTTTGCACATTTATTTAACTCCAGTCCTTTACCAACAGTTGCAGACAGACTACTGTATAAAGAGATTCACCCGTATCACAGGTAACAATGAGAGGCGCAGGTCATACGTATCTTGGTTGATTTACCAATTAAAATCGACCAAGACTACAAAATGTTGTTTTATTTAACATAAAAGTTTAAAGTTAGCCCTCATTTGAATATCCGGTCACTTAAACAATGCTATACTTTAACTCCTGGCGATCCCTGAACTCGGATACTTCGGATAAATGACCCTCAATATAATTTGATAGCAATTTATTCATTTGTTGTAGAATTCAATGAATATTTAATCAGATTTTTCTTCATTTCATTTAAATAAACATTTTATTTGATGTGTTTGTGAATAAAAGTTAGTTTTTTAAAAACTAATTGATTGACAAAAATAGAGAGATTTTTTCAACAATTACTGTAAAGAGAAAAAAAATCGTTTCAATAATTGACACATATTTTATCAAATATTTTATATATCAATAACTTTTCCTATTATTCCAGCAAACAGTGACTTATCCACCGTTTCTTCAAACAGTAATTCACTGTTTGTTTGAGAAAAATGTGTTGAATATTTCAAACTTAAAATTCCGTCACATTTTATGACATTAATTGCATTGATATCACATATTTTACACGAAATAACTGCAAGTCTGAGGACAAGACACAAGTTTTTATTATATTTCATAGTAATAGCTGTTTTTTTATAACTGACTCGGGATATAGTTGTCCCTCAAATTGATAGCACATATGGAGTCAAACTATAACCAATTCCATCGCAAAGAGTAAGTCTGAACTGATTTTAAACTTTAAATTTCAAAGTTTGTAAAAATATTTTCAATGATTTCAATAATAAATAAAATTATTTTCATTTCATAATCACTAAATGTTTAGACATTTTCAGCACTTATTTCAAACAATAGTTTAGATATTAATTGAATAAACATTTACTGAATATTCTTGTGATCATTGAATTACAGTTAAAAACTTGTTTTGATTTCAACTATCTTTTTGATCAAAAACTACTTTTCCGGCACTGGATCTCAAATTTCTTGGCATTAATACAAGTCTTTGAGAATTTAGTTCAAAGTATTTTACATTAACTTTTGATTTCAATTATTATAAAAAGTGATCAAAAATTTGGACATAAATTGCAATTAATTTTATATTTTATATAACATTGAATATCTAACTGTGCTTTGAATGAGGCGCTGATTTAATAACTAATTTCATTGATTAGCACTGTTTGACAGACTCTGTTGGAAATGTTATTATAATTTATAATCACATATAAAACTAAAAACAACTGAAAATGACTTTTCATATCAATTGTATTGAAAGCAACACTGATTTCAATGAAAACATTGATAACTAATATCAGTCTTAATATCTATTCATAACAATCGATGAACACTTGAATTATCATTGAATTCATTGATAATAAAACTAATGTTAAAGTTATGTAAAACTATTGATCAGTGAATCGTTTGGACAATATGTCTGTCCGTCCATCAGTTGAGGACATTGAGAGCAGAACTAGTCTTTTGAATGAAAATCAATTGATAGATGACTTTCAATATTCTGATAATTATAGCAAAAACACATACAAAGTATGCCTTATTGTCGGCGCAGTCATAATACTCATTGGCTTTGGCCTGGGATTTGGTTTCTACTATGGACTTAAACATAACAACTCAGATGACTGTCCTTCTTGTGGTGGAAAGAGTTATTTAGGGAACTACTGCTCGCAATCAAAGTTAGGAAAGTATGAGAAGTTTGCCATAAGTGTTGACTCTGAGCCCTGCGCTCAGGTGGGAAAGTAAGTTCACATTTTTATCATTTATCATAAATCAGGGGTTAGTTTTCATTATCATAAAAAATAATTAGGTTCAGGGTTTAGTTTATAAATTAGTTAAACGCACCTTAAAAACAAAATTACATTAGAGATTGGAAAAATATACCCCTTTTTCTGATTTTAATAATTATTTACAGAGAAATTCTCCAAAACGGTGGTAATGCTGTCGATGCCATCATACCAGTGCTGTTATGTATGGGGGTTACTATACCTGAGTCCATGGGTTTGGGCGGCGGAGCTCTTATTGTAGTTTATAATTGTAATCAAAGTTCAGTTTTTGTAGTGTTTTTGACATTAAAATTGATGTTTTCATAGCAACGACGGGTGAAACTGAGTCTATCGATGCCAGAGAAGTGGCTCCCAGTGCTGCTGATAAGGAGTTGTATAACAGAACAGGTCATATAAACTCAGTTCAGGGTCCGTTAGCTATTGCAGTGCCGGGAGAATTGGCCGGTTATTGGCATTTGTTTAAACACAACGGCAGTGGAAATATCCAATGGTCTGACCTTTTCACCTATGCTATAGGCCTGTGCGAGAATGGGTTCAACGTTAGTGAACACCTGAGCACTGCTTTGAAACAGAAGGAAGAGTTGATTCGTAAACACAAAGATCTGAGAAATATTTATGTGAATAAAGTGACGAACAAATTGTATACAACGGGAGAACTGATGGTTCAGAAGACCTTGGGATCAACTTTAACACAATTGGCCAACAGTACTGATCCGAAGAAGTATTTCTATGAAGAGTTGTCTAAAACTATCGTTAATGACATCAAATCTGTGGCCAAGGATTGGGATAATACGGAACCGATTATAACAGTCGATGACTTCATTGCATACGATATTAAAGTCAGACAATCAGTTCAAACCACTTTCAAATTGAAGAACATTACTCTTCATTCGTTTCCACTCCCGGGTAAGCCGAGGATAGATTGATACCCGGGTTAATATTTGTTTATCGACAGGAAGTGGAGACGTGTTGTCATTCATTATGAATGTTATGCAAAGATTTGATGATTTGTACCCAAAAGGAGCACAAAGTTTAGAGGAGTCGACACTATTCTACCACCGATTGATTGAAACCTATAAATACGCGTTCGCACAGCGCATGCATTTAGGGGACAATGATTTTGAATCCCTGGCCAATGAGACTATCGCCAGATTGAGATCTGATGTCTTCGCTGAAACAGTGAAAGGTCTTATTAACGATTCAAAAACCTTTGCCAGTGATTCTGGACATTATGATGCACAGGTAGGTCAGGGACTATGACTTTAAGAGAAAATCATTTTCATTCAATGAAAGGTCAAATTCCTTCACGAAGATCACGGGACGGCACACGTGGTTGTTGTCGACGGCGACGGGAATGCGGTTTCTGTGACCACAACTGTTAACTCATAGTAAGTGTGAAAACAATTTATATTCAAAACTCAATTCATTTGTATTTGTATTAAGCTTTGGCTCAAAAGTCTTGTCCTCTTCGACCGGAATATTGCTTAACAACGAAATGGATGACTTCAATACCGGTGCCACCAATGACTTCGGTATCCCTCCGTCCGATTCAAACCTCATTGAACCGCGAAAGAAACCCCTTTCCTCTATGTGTCCATCAGTGTTCACAGACCATACCGGTGCGAATCGGAACAGCAGTTCAATGAATAATTACTAATATCTTTCTTAAAGGTCTTCGACTTGTGATCGGAGGAAGCGGTGGACCGAAGATCACAACAGCTGTGGCTTCGGTTGCGATCAGAAACCTATGGTTTGGAGAAGACATCAAACAAGCAATCGATGGACAGAGAGTTCATCACCAGTTGTTTGCAGACAATATTATATACGAAAAGTGTTTCCCAAAAGAGATTTTATGCCAATTGGAGGCTAAAGGACACAAAACTAAACGACTGGCCGATGGAGACAGGGGTGCAGTGATTATGGCTGTCAGCAGAAGCAATGATACGCTTTTTGCAAACTCTGACTATCGAAAGGGGGGAACAGTAGACGGAATCTAATCAATAGTTTTACGCTTTTTTGTATACAATTAGTTTAAAATATCAATCATTTTGTCATTAATTCATAATAAAATAATTAAGACCTTGTGTCAATTACAAAAAAAAATAATCAGGGGTATAAACAAGGGTACTAAGGGGCGAAGTAATAACACAGGTATTAAATTAAGATAAATCGTTAGTCATATAAAAGTCTTATTAATAAACAATAGTTTTTTAATGAAAAGTTTTTAACAATTATTTTCTTTGAAAAATATTTTTTACTTTTTGTTTGCATTAAGAATTGATTTATCATTATTTGTATAATAAAAATCAAATCCAGTATTGAATTCAAAAGTGAAATAATATAACAAACATTTCAGTCCAAATCAGTTGATGAAAGGGTCGCTGAAATTCTTTACCCCCTGTAAGCTCTTGAAATTAAATTGATGATTATAATAATGAAAATAAATAATAACATTTAGTATTCAAAAAATAATTATAAGACTATTAAAATAAATATTGGAGCACCTTGGATCATATTTATTTTGATTGTGATTAACACTTAAATACACAAAAGATAATGTAATTCCAGAAATGTTTTGATATTTTTAAACTAATATTTCAATTCATTTCAAAACTATTTGTTTCATTGAAAGGAAAAATTGATTTTAAGAAATCGCTGAATTTTGAAATTACCCGGAATTTTGAATATACAATTGAACTTGTATATAATAAATATTTTATCAATATTTTTTAATTTAAGGATTTTTTTTTAATTAAGAGAGGAATATCCAAAATAAGTATAGTTATCCACATTTCAATTAATAATTAAATAAAAGGTCATTTTAAAGATTTAATAGAATAAAAATATCAGCAGGTTAAAAGCATTTTAATGGAGAAATACAAATTATGTTAATACAGTGGAATAATCTATTTGTAAAGAAATGTACAAATTGGTGAAAGCTCAAATTATTTAGAGTCTAAATTCATTTTCAATTAATCATTTCATTTGGCATTTAATATCAATTATTCATTGATTTCAGATTTGATTTATCCCTGAATATTGAAAACATTTGAAATTTGATTTCATTATTGATATTAAAATTGTTTTATAATTGTTAATCAAATATTAAAATCTTATATAAACTCTGTTTTTATGAATTCATTTCATTTCAATTCAAACCTTATTTGATGTGTAAAGAGATTACCAATAAGTCGTTGGAAATGAATTTTTTCAGTGTTTTGGCATTAATTCTCATTATTAACGGCACTTTAACTGTAGTTCAGTGCAAATCCATGAATGAATTACGAGTGAAGGATCGGTTCAACAATCCAACGGCACTCTATGAAGGGATTGTTTACCATTATCTTGATCGACCAGGTTATTAACTAATCTCTGTTCAGTTCATATGTTTTAACCCTTTCATCAATTCCCAGAACCGCTTAGAGTTTATGGAGATGTGATAATCTCTTCACGAAATAAGTTCAAAGGGAATGTCAACACATATATTATGACATATTTGAATGATTACACCACCGAGGTCATTACAATTGCGAATTGTGATGAATGCCAGGGTAAGTGAATGGAAATAATTAATTAACATTATATTAATTATAAATTTATTGCATATAAGCCGAGGCTTACAGTGTTTGCCAAACATTTATGTGTAAAAGCGGTATAAAATAAAAATTATTATCAAATGTTTAACAATAAATAAATAATTAAAATATACTATTAGAGAGAAAAGATGTAAAGTTTATCAAAGAACACAGATTGACCAGGATTGAGTTTAGCAGATACAGGATCAATGCTTTTATTAACGATTTCAGATTTGAAGTATTACCAGAGGTTTGTTTACAAAAGTGTTCAAGTACAACTAATTAATAAACTGTTTCATTTAAATACACGCTCTATTAAAAGTCAATTCTAAGCAAGCATACAAAAAAATTTGACTTAATTCAAAAGACGGTGTTTAAAAACAATTCACCAAGTACACTTAAACAAATTGTTTCCAACGAAAAGAAAATGACAGAAAGTTTTGAAGTATTCTTTGAGAGGGAAACCACAAAAACAATAGAAGTATTCAAACAGACCTCCATTGAGGTGAGTTATAGTGCGGGGATATATTGGTTTGGATTTTTTGGGGCTGAGCGCAAACGCACAGACACTGAATATGCAAAGTCAATAACAGTGGGAAGGGTCAAGGATTCAACAAAATTTGTGAATTCAACGGAACGGAAGTATTCAATCTCTCATGAGATTGTTGTTCCGCCGTTCACAGCTGTCCAGGCTCAGTCAACATTCCAATGGATAGATAATATCCAGACTAAATTTTCGGCTAAAATGACTTTGCGTGGCAAATGCCCTGTCACTTTTGAATGCAATGACTTATCCAGTGATCAATTAAAAGCACTTTTGTTTGACGCCGGATATGAGGGTATAGTCATTGAACAGTCTTTGGATTCCGTTACCTATGAAGTGAATGGATACACGACTGGGTCATTTGGGATGGATGCAGAGTTTGATGTAGTGGAAATTAACAACCTCATAAAACCACCTAAGCCAACACCAATGGAAACATTAATACAAACACCAGTGCAGACAACAGTACATACACCAGTGCAAACACCGGTGCAAATATCCGGAACAGATTCTGCTGTCATTTGGATTCTGATTGTAATCATTGTATTATTGTTTGCATTGGTTTTGGCAATCATTTTTAAAAAGCCTCTAAAGAATATCATTTCCTGTAATAATAATAACCCCAACCCTAACACTAACCCTAACCCTGGTAATGCTTTGGTTGTTTTTTAAATCAGGGATAATAATTAAATTTTCAAAACAATTTCAGATATTTTATTGATTAATGAATTTATAAATTGTTTTAAATATTAATTGATTTAAAAATAATATGTTTTTTCAGAA